>JAJJWW010005169.1:0-82781 GCA_023531295.1 Papaver armeniacum | reverse complement strand
TATAGATAAACATTATTTATTTATTTTTTGCAAATGTGAGAGTTATAAAAATGAAGAACCCTTTGGCTATTGAAGGTGAGATATACACGTGAGTTGAAAAATAAACTTATAATAG
Source organism: Papaver armeniacum (assembly GCA_023531295.1). NCBI lineage: Eukaryota > Viridiplantae > Streptophyta > Magnoliopsida > Ranunculales > Papaveraceae > Papaver > Papaver armeniacum. The sequence goes on along the minus strand of JAJJWW010005169.1, from coordinate 82,666 downwards.
TAAATCAAAACATGTGTAAGATTCTTTCTAATCATATTGATAACATAAAATTGAAGGAAATTAAGTGGATAAAGATTTCACACCAACTATGGTAAGTAGGCGTACATGAATGACGTTCTCACATCTAGTGTTGTTATCAGTAGTTTGGGTTTTAAGGCATAGTCATTTTGATATTTGTATCTACATAAATTGACAACTAACCTTCCGAAAATAAAATTATTAGTTTCAAGGTAGAGCAAACACAAACTTAATCGCCTTCAATGTATACAACACACATTGGGTTTAATCGCCCTTGAGATTAAACAAATACCCCAACATTAGGTCAAATAATGTCTACTGAACACGGATGAAACAAAGTGCTAATCTGGAAAAATGAAAGACTAACATCGATTACTACAAAAAGAAAATACCTATATGTATCAAAGTTTTGTTAACCAAACATGTATTCAAATTAAAAAGTCATCAACTTAACACAAAATGTAAAAGAACCCAAGTTAAATCAATACTTGCCTAAACAAAACTTATAAGAGAATTTTGTAATTATTAAATACCTTAAAATCACTATTAGGAATTTAATTGTATGCCTCATTAAAAACTACACAAGAGAGAAATCACTGACACTTTGTAGATATTTCCAGAGGATATGTAGCAATTGAGGAGAAGTTAGACTGGTGGTGATGCGTTCCATCTAAGTGTTGTTCGATTGATTATTTTTTTTAGAAGGTTTCAAGCTGTTTGGAGAAACCGAGAGGGAGCGTTTCATTATATTCATTATCATTGAAATCCAAAACCAACTGCTTCTCCTTTTGGGATCTCAATACAACCTTAGATTTATCTATTGACTAGAAACCTTGATACTAAATATGTAGTTTTAGTGTTATTTATTATATAACGTGACATCCAAATGTTTTTGTTCTTCTTAATTTTCATGTATTTTAACCGAGTTTATATTAGCATTAAGACGATCAAACATTTTACAATTTATAGTGTTATCCTTTTGTAGCAGCAACATAATTAACATAATCAATTACTACTCAAAACCTCTACGAGACACAAACCACCGGATATCTTATTTCTCCACCACCATTTTAAATTTCCATCCTCGCCCAGAATGTTGGCACACTTTCATAACTTTGATCCCACACGTCATGTATAAAGTTTGGATTTATCAACTTAGGTCGTCAATTAATTTATTCAACTATAAGTTTTTTTGTCACATCGAAATCATGCGATTGGAAGTTATCAAAGATAGCAAAACAAGTACCAAAAACAACCATTTTGTCTTATATGATTTGGTATCCATCCCAAAAGTATTTGTTACCCCTTTTTTTGATCGTATCAAAACAACCAACTATACTTTTCACAATACAGTGTTACCCGTCATGTAAAAAAATCATTATTTTTGATTCAAAAGAAAAACCACATACCATCATTAAAAAACCAGATTCAGCCACTATTTTCCACCAAACTAATGTTCACCGCCTCCACCCATAAAGCTAACACCCTTCCACCGTTCCACCACTTACTTTCCTTTACTACCACCACCACCTGCTAATATCTCTTGAAATAATTTTTGTCAAAATTATATTTGTCAAGGAGATATGTATTAATATTAATTAAGGGATATTTATGATGTAAAATTAATAAATAATTTATCATGAGAAATTAACGGGAAAACATCAATTAATAAAACACTTATACTAATTAATATTTTCTAAGTTGAACAAACCATAACCATAGATTTATCTTCTCTCTAGACAAATCACTTTACTAATTAATAAAATACTTATACTAATTTAATATTGAAGTTGAAAACAAAACAACCACTATTGATTTATCTTTTCTATCAATCCAACCAAGGTGGAACAATGGTTGAGGCCACTCTTATGACATGATAGGTCATGAAACGAACCTCCCAGATTACTAATTTTGAAATTCCATATCTTAATTTGAGTATTCATTTTTAATTCATATTATTGGAATGAACACCGTGTGCGACTTGTAGGGTGTGGCGAGGAGAACCACATGACCCTTGATTTATCTTTCCCACTGACAAATCCACGACCACCACCTCGCCTAGCAAACTTAGCTAGCTTTGTTTTGTATTATAGATATTGTAAAAAAAAAAAAAATCAGTTTCTTTAATATCGAATGCTCGTACCTATGTAGTGAGTAAAGGTATTCGCCTAACTACAATAAGTTGGAACACAAGAGCCGTTGAGTTGACTGGGCTTTGATTACGAACACAAATAGATGATTATCCATTGGAAGAGTATATCAATGTATTTCTTTAACTACATCTTCTTGACGATAAGCACTTGGCAATGAGCAATATATTTTATATTAATATAATGTTTTTTATACAATTATATAGCGAGAATGTTTTTTCATTTTACTACCAATAATATTGATGTTGGCAATGTCAAGAAACTACTAATTTAAAATGTTTGTATAAGTTTTCAAAATATTTTTTTTTGAAGAGGATTCTATAATCTCCAATAGTTTAAACAATATAGTTGGTGGGATTTTGGTTCTAACTTTTATCCACCAAATGATAATCGATTTTGGACCCCTTCAGACAGTGCAGGCTTCCGCCTGCCCAAATGGGGGGCCAAGATCCATCGTTCCCGGTGCGTGCACGGGGTTCCATACTAGTATACTTCTAAAAATGTTATTCGCATGGGTAAAATATTTTTGCTTATGGGAGATTTTATTGTGCTTCTTTTAACATGTAATTTCTTCAATTTGTAGGATTACAAACAAGTTAAATACCCATCTTGATATTCTATCGAACAAAGAAATGGAAAGGCTTTGAAACTGTTAGAGTTTGGTGTACAATTCTTGAACTCTTGAATTCTATTCCTTCTTTTACCTTCTATAGTGTGGATTAATGCTTATTTTGGTTACTAAATTTACTAATATTCCATGATCAAGTTTCTATGTTTATCGCAAGGACTTTGCACGATACCTTCAAGGGACTGCTCATGTTGTTCTTTGTTGAGAGGAACTTAAGTCCTGGCTCAAAAGTAAAGCCTGCAGAGGTATGAGTTTACCATTTTCTGCAAGGACTTTGCCGTCGACACCTTCCACTACTCGTATGCTTTGAGAGTGAGCTTAAGTCCACGACTCAAGGTGAAGTCCCTGGATGTATGGGTTTACAATTTTCTACAAAGAATTTGCGCCGACACCTTCCAGGACTACTCAAGGTGCTGTTTGAGACTTGAGAGTAAGCATGAGTCCCCACCTCAAAAGTGAATTTTACCTGCAGAGTAAGGAGTTTTACCATATTGCAATGTATTTTCTCTTTTGTATTTATGAATATAATTTGTATTCTTGAAAAGGGCATAATGGTACAAATCTTATCGAATTTGCAACTAAGATCAAAGAGAAAATAGACACACACATCGAATAACGGCAAAAATTTCAAGAAGAGAAACTCACTGAAGACAACAAATTTGATTCATTATCTACACCCGACAGCCAAGGGCCATTGAGTTTGTTTCCAATTTAAAATGAGAGGAAAAAAAAAGAAGGTGCGAACATATCAACTCATGTAGTAACAATTTTCAATCCTTATTAGTCTCGCAGTTTCTTAATTTTTCATTTTTTATTTATAGTTTTCTTTGTCGTTAACCATTGGCATGCTAACATAATCACATCTAAGTTTCCCGGGCGAGGTACCACGAACTGATTATTGTATTCTCTAGGATATATTATATTGAAAGGAAGCATCAATTTATTTTCAAGGTGAATATTTATCTTTTCCAAGTTTGATTTTTTTGTGTTGATTCTCATGGAATATAGTTTCCTGCTAAATGTTTAAGATCTAACGATTAACCATGCATGAGTGCGAATGATATGGGAATGTTAATGTTGATTATCCATTACAAGGGAGCAAGTCTACTACGTCCTACATAGATTTGGAAGAACAATAAAACACATTCTGAATACAAGTTATGACATCCGAGGTTTGAATTTTTTTACATTTGGCTCATTTCTCATAAATTAGAGGAAATTTGTTTCTCAAAAGTAAGTCGTTAAATGTTGCACACTCATTTTTATGGTGAAAACTATTTCCGCACGGTTTTTGTTAATTTGGGGTGTGTGGATGAGAAATGAGTCTAAACCTTAAACAAATGACCGCGCGGTGAGTGCTTGTAGATTCGAGAGATCAATCAGCAAATCCGGCCTAAACCAAGAAATGGCCGTTCCAGACTTGTTTCGGTCACAAAGTGAAGGAGATGGGTTTGATCTTAGGAGGAAAGCGAAGAAGGTGTTGAGAATGTGAGTGTTGGCTATGAATGACTTGTATCAGAAGTCAGGCGGCTCAAGCAGGATGTAAGCTTCTCGGGCCTTGTTTGAATACGATTGTATCAACACTTGCCTCTGTTGTCCTGGACTTGTCTTGTTTCTCCTGTGTTTGGAAAATAAGGAGGAGAACCTATTTATACAAGTCTTTTAGCCTAACCTTCGTATCTCGTGGGAAGTGGAGACGAATGAGTGATGGAGTCGTGTATTAGTCTCACACGACTGGTCTTGCCCACTTCTCCCATCATCACTAACTATCCATGACTTCATGACACGTTCTTGTGATGGCGCATTGCGCGCTGCACGCTGTAAACCGCCATACCAATACCCCAGTATGTATCCCCCAGTTTGTGACATGATTGATGTCTCGAGTGTGTGGATCGTGGAACCCGAAAGTAGCATGTAATGCTAAATTGAATAACTATGCCGTTATTCATGGAGGTCGATACTTATGAAGTATCGTGTGTATTTTATGCACTGCATCATGGGGTGGTAAAGTGACTGGTGGTGATCACCAAGACGCCTTATCGACCAATTAACTCACGACTGGGTTTTATAACCAAGCCAGTGAAGTTGGACGGACGAGATGATATTTGAGACACTCATCTCATGCGAACGTTGATGAAATTAGGGTTTTAGAGGAGGCTGCGCAAGCATCCCTCTTCAGCCCGGGTCGAATCCAAGCTTGGGATACGATTTTTGGCCAGGCCGATCGTACATGCGTGTAGACGGCATGACGGTAGGCGCCTATACCCCATTACCTCACGAAAGTATGATCCGGGCCACTCAATTCGTCAGGTGAAGTTGAGTGGTCGAGATCAATTTGTGACAGAAAACTAGTGCCGCAAGTGCCGCACATCATGCCATCTTCAGGCGCGTTCCAAGACAACCAATTCTTGGTGGCCTTGGCCGATCTGGCCTGGAGTGTAGGTGGTAGGCTGGTGTTCACGCCTATACTCGACTGTCCCCATGAAAACGTGATCTAAAGCCACTCAAATCGTCCAGAGGTGAAGTTGAGTGGTCGAGATCAGTTGCAGTTTGGGAAGTGTGACCACGCTAGTTTGGACGCGCGTTTTGGGATAGCCGGCATGATATGCCTTGTCGATCGTGAGGGGAGATGGGTCCACGGTGGTCATGTTGGTATGACCGGACCTGCTAATCTAATCTTGGACCCTCCATTCGTGCGAGAAGATGGACGCTCGTGATGCCTCGAAACCCTAATTTTGGCTTTCACGCCGTGTAACCATGCTTTATTCGGCGCCAAGAATTGGGATGACCAACCATGGTTGGTCCCGACCGATTGGTCGGTATGTAGGCGGGCCCACGGTGATTGTGTTGACATGCTCGGCCCTTTGAATCTACATCTACACCCTCCATCTATACCCTGCGAAGATGGATGGTTGAGACTATTTTGCGATACATGTAATGTGCCGCAAACCCTAATTTAGGTTTTCCATCCATACCGCTCTGGTTTGGACGTTTTGGCAAGCTATGCCAATCTTTTGGGAGGCTTCGCCATGCGGGTCCGCGTTGGTTCCGATAGTGAATATTCCATACCCGCTTGGGGGTTATGGAATTGATCTCGGGCCATCCAATCATGCCGGTGAGGTTGGATGAACGAGATCATATCCAGACCGACACGGACAAGTCCGGATGCTCAATCGGGCTAGTATAACACACCAAGAGTTCTCAATCGGCTAGTATAACACACCCGAGAGTTGCAACAGACGGGTATTTCATCTACATGCTTTCATTATAATGCTTGGAGGTTCGTGTTGCTCTGAGAGCAACACTCGATTACGCCATGCCGCACCGATAATGAGTACGAAATACAAGGTCTCACGCATTAATTAATAATGCTATAAATTCACAGGGTATATGGGATTGTTGCTACATGCTCCAACCTGGATGAATTTCGTGTATTTAATTCACGTAATGGGATTGTTGCCACATGCTCCATTTTAGGTGAATTAGTAAAGTGAAGAAGTATTCAACACTTATTAATGGCTTTATCTTTTACAAGATGTTAGGGCATAATTTTCTGGTTTTTACAATTTTAACCTTAAATGAAAATCCACCATCAACATTAAGTCCCCTGCCTAGCACATAATGGTTACACTATTGTGGGGTAGGCATGAGATGGTGACAAATTTGTGTACTGAAATGACCAAAAAGTGAATACATATTTACCGGATAAAGTCGACATCGGTCAGCGTTGCCCTGGAACTGGTTAGTCCTGATTAAGGTTGTGAAGGAAGCGAGGACTTGATTTGGTGAGTCGCTTTGGTTCCCTTTGTACATATCTCGGGACAGCTCGGCCCCTTCCTTGGGGTCGTACTCCCTTTCGCCCAGCAACTTTCCTCAGATGTATCTGATAAGCATCGTTGATTGCTATCTCGAATTAGTAGCCTTTATAGGTGGCAAGTGAAGACTTCTTTTCTCCTGGGATTCTGTAGACTTGCGAGATTATAAAGAATCATCTCACGTAGTCGTTTATTCTATATATCAGGTACTGTTCCACACTTATCTGATCTTCCGATTGACTGATCGATTGATTTTTTTTTTTTTTTTTTTTTTTTTTTTGTGCTCGTAACTTCTTCTCCTTTGCAGTTTATCATGGAAGCGGTGGACGATCATTCTGTCACTTCTCCAGAAAGAAGCTTCAAAGTTGACAAGCCTGAAACCCATGCGCACGAAGAAGTAATGGCGAAGATCGATCTTCCACTTCGCGAAGTCGGTCGCGTTATACATGGGATGTCTATTTTGCACCTGCGTATTTCCAGGGGACGCATCTGTGCACTTTCAGCTGCGATTGACATGGAGGAGCGGCGGAGGCGCGAGGAAACGTTGCAAGCACTAGTAAGCGCAAGGGCAGAGAGATATGCAACGCGGTTGAAGAGGAGGAGGGTTGAGCATAAACGACCTCTGAATGAAGATAAGTGCGATTACCCAATCCAAGACGGCGTGATAATTCTTGATTCTGACACAGACGAACCTGATCATTTGAAAGCAATCGACACGACTCCTAATGTTGTTGTGTCCTTTGATGCTCCCGCTGATGATGTTGGGATGGAGTGCGTTGCTGTGGAGATGTCTGACGCGAAGGTTGAGGTAGATCCGAAGGAGGAGCATCAACAGTGATGGCGTCTGGCAGAACCTAACTGGCGGCAGGCGATGTCGACCCTCTTGCGACGACTAAAACCTTTTTTCTTCTTTTTCCGCTTTCTAAGTATATTCCGTATATTTGAACATCTTCCTTATACTCAAGTGGCCGCCGAGTTCAAGGTTTTCTTCTATTTGATCGTTTGAACAAAGGTTTTTTTTTTTTTAAATATAACCCTTTGTCAAGACTGCAATTGAACCTTCTCAGGCGCAAGGGTGCGCCTTCACACGTAATTCTTTGTGATAAAAGAAATAATGCCATAGTGGAATACCTACGGACCCGTGTTCCTGATGCGAGATCTTCCCGGCCTTGCTGGGGTGAGTGGCTCAAAGCTTCTTCCCTTCCCGCGCATATCTTTTCCCTCAACTCTTTTCAGGATGTTTTTGTTTAGGGTTTCTTTCCTGACCTTCTCTAGTGGGCGGATTTAGGATGGGCTTCGTGTCTTTAGGAGTAAAGAGGTTCTCAGGTGGAAATAACACTTCAATTAATTTGAAAATCGAAAATTGAAACCCTAATTATGAATGCAAGTATTGCAATCATTCTCTAGAGGAATTACAAATATGATGTGAAATTGTAAAGGGAAATACGCAGGAGGAAGTAGCACAGCGTCTTAAAGCGTGTAGATGTCGGAAAGTGATAGCACAACGTCTTAAGTACCTGGGTGAGGGGTTTGAGCCATCGTGAGTGAATCACATTACGCCTTCTAGCTTGTCAACGTTGATGAGTTTGCAGTAGCCACCTAGGATGACATATGCTACTGGTATGGTTCATCCTCCTTCTCTATTGGCTGAATCTGGGTGAGGTAGCCATTCTCACCATAATGCTTCCGAACCTTGATGCGGTTATCTTATTGCACTAGGTCCCCAATTCCAAACGGGTTTGGGAGTGTAGACATCAGGGTCTTGGTTTTGTCGTATTTGATCGAGACAAGCTAGACTCCCGATGAATCTGTTTGAAGGGGCCGCCTCCCATTCGCATCTCTTAGCCAAGGTTGGTTTTTTGGCTAGAGCCCGAGTTCCTCAGACTTGTCGGAATGGAGGGCAGTAAGTTATAAAGAGGGTTTCCCGATGAGACTTACTTGAGATCGGAACTTTTCAATGTATGCTGGCAGGCTCTCTCTGGGAAGTTGTGTCACATTGGCAAGTTGTTGGCGCGGCAACAGACAGTCATCAGGTCCAGAAGGCGTGTTGGAGATTCTTTCAGGTATCGAACCAGTAGAGGACAGACTTCTAGTATTGTTTTGTTGTCATGCATCCAAGAGCGTCCTAGGATCATGTCGTAGTTGGGATGATCTTTGACTATGTAGAATTTTTCTTGTGTCAAGGCATCACCCAATTTGACTTCCAGATCGATATATCCATATGCGTCTCTGGAAGTTCTCCTTCCGAATCTTTAACCACACAGGGTGACGAGTAGCTTCCTGCTTTAAAATCTTTGCTGCTCTCAAGGTATTGACGGTAATGATGTTAAATTCGGAAACCGTATCAATCAACGCGCTATCGAACTCAACGTCTCTCAAACAGGTGACAGTTAGGAGTCCCCAGTTTCCCTTGCTCGCGTCCTTCAGGAAAGACCGGGATTCCTGGACTGCTTCTGGATACAAACGCCTGCCTGACACAATGCGGTTGAGGGTCGTAAATATGTCTTGACGCTGTCCTTTGGAGAAATACAAGATTTCACACAAGTGCTCCATTGTAGATTGCACAGTCTTGCGAACAAAATCCCCAGAAATCATGCAGTTCCTGATAGGAATAGGGTCTCTATGAACACCTTCGTTTCCAAGTTGGAGTTCTCATGTCTCTATCTTTTCCCTGAATATTTGTTTCAACCTGTTACAATCTTTGGTCGGATGATGGACGAATCTGTGGTAGTAACAGTATTTGGGATCCGCCAAGTCTTTCTCAGTTGGAGGACGTCTGATAGGAGGCAGCTTGATGGAATCGTCTTGGATCCATGCTTCCAAGAGTTCTATCACTTCATTCATGGGGAAAGGAAAACATGTATCTTCGGTGTCTTGTGCAGGAGTTTTGTCCGCTCCTTTCCGAGACGAAGTCTTGTGTGCCGGGGATGCCCGCTTAGTTTGTTGTCCCGTCGCTGGAGCTTTCCTTTTTTCTCCTCCGCTCACTACACTCACAGAAGGACCAGTGTTATATTGCTTGTTCGTGAGACACCTGCTTCCTCGACTTTCACGTGAATCTTCACTTCGAACAACTTTGGTTCTTTCTAGCAATGCTGGTGCAGTTGTTGCTGAACGTTTGGCGTCTTCATGGAGTTCAGAGAACGTTTGAAAGCCCAGATTTTCTAACAAAGCGCGGTATATGGGTATCATTCCATTGATGCACAACTCCACCAATTGTCGTTCGGTGACGTTCGGGTCGTGACAATCTAGCGCTTGGGTTCTGAACCTTTTAACGAAGTCGTTGGGATGTTTGTTGTTCCGCTGAAGGATTCTTCCCAGATCTGAAAAGGTTATCTGTTCAGACACGAAGAAATACTTTCTGTAGAAAGCACTGACCATCTCGCTCCAATTGCATATGTCATTAGGCGCGATGTTGTTGTACCTGTGTACGCCCTTCCCGTAAGTGACTTTGAGAATTCTTTTAGGCGTAGAACATGATTATATTCATGTTCCCCAAGGATTCCAAGAATCGAGAGATGTGTTCACGAGCATTACCGATCACTGGGTCGTAGAGGAGAACTGGGAGAGGTGTAACCTCTTGGAAGAGGAATTGTTGCACGTCTTGAGGGTACGACGGTCGATGTTGGTGTGCATCCATCGATTTCCTTTGCCTCGGTTTTGGAGAAATCGTTCCAGGTCCTCACGTGTGATGAAGTTGGATGGCTGGTCCCTCTCTCTTTGGGCGTTCAGAGCAACACGAGCTTCTTCACTCATGTGGGTCCGAGTGGAAACACCCGTTCCGAGCTGCATGAAGGCATCTCTTGTTGGCTCCAAGGATTGCCGTGAATCTTGTGGCAATCGTTCAGCTTAAGGTCTTAAGGAAAGTGAGTACCTCTTTCGAGTTGCGGCCATATCTGTTTGAGTCTTAGCAAGAACTTCCTGTTTCTCCATCGATCCGCAATGGTAATGGACGGTGGTCCTCCTCTCGTTCCTCCGGCTCCTCGTCCTGATGAGGGAGTGAAAGTTGTTGCTCTGGTGACTACCAGAGGTGTTACACTTGAGGAGACGTCGGGATTTGCGGCCGCTCTGGCTCTGGTGATGGGAGGTGTTACACTTACTGGAATATTTTCTGCTACGCTGGTGCTGATGGTAGAAGTGACGGCTCCACGAGATATATTGACCACTGTAGCTCCACCGACAGTACTTCGACACCGATTGTTATCCACACTAGCTCCATCGGAATTGATTGCATCGATCCAGACCTTAATTCCACCATCTTGAAATGAATTGTTGATTGAATTGATTCTAAGATCCATCCTTTTGAAATTGATGAAATTGAATCGGATTCAAGAAATTGACTTTACAACCGAGAGATTAATCTCCCACCGTGGTCGCCAATTGTTTATGGTGAAAACTATTTTTGCGGTTTTGGTAATTTGGGGTGTGTGGATGAGAAATGAGTCTAAACCTTAAACAAATGCACTGCGCGGTGAGTGCTTGTAGATTCGAGAGATCAATCTTTGTAAATCCCCTAAACCAAGAAATGGCCGTTCCAGACTTGTTTCAGTCACAAAGTGAAGGAGATGGGGTTGATCTTAGGGAGGGAAGCGAAGAAGGTGTTGAGAATGTGAAGGTGTTGGCTATGAATGACTTGTATCAGAAAGCTGAACTGGCTTGGATGTAAGCTATCGGCCGGTGTTTGAATACGATTGTATCAACACTTGCCTCTCGTTGTTCTGGACTTGTCTTGTTTCTCCTGTGTTTGGAAAAATAGGAGGAGAACCTATTTATACAAGTCTTTTAGCCTAACCTTCGTATCTCGTGGGAAGTGGAGTGATGGAGTAGTGGAGTCGTGTATTAGTGTCACACGACCACCGCCTTGCCCACTTCTCCCATCATCACTAACCGTCCATGACTTCCCCGACACGTTCTTGTGATGGCGCATTGCGCGCTACACGCGTAAACCGCCATACCAATACCCCCAATATGTATCCCAGCCAGTGACATGATTGATGTCTCGAGTGTCCTGGATCGTGGAACCCACAGTAGCATGTAATGCTAAATTGAATAATCACAAGTTATCAGAGGTCGATACTTGTGAAGTATCGTGTGTATTTTATGCAGGTACTGCATCATGGTGTGGTAAAGTGACGGGTGGTGATCACCAAGACGCCTTACTGACCAATTAACTCCTGACCAGGGTTGTATAACCAAGCCGGTGAAGTTGGACGGACGAGATGATCTTTGAGACACTCATCTGCGACCGTTGATGAAATTAGGGTTTTAGAGGAGGTGCGCAAGCATCCCTCTTCAGCCTGGTCGAATCCAAGCTTGAGATACGATTTTGGCCAGGCCGATCGTACATGCGTGTAGACGGCATGACGGTGTAGGCGCCTATACCCCATTACCTCACGAAAGTATGATCCGGGCCACCCACCCGTCCGGTGAAGTTGAGTGGTCGAGATCAATTTGTGACAGAAAACTAGTGCCGCAAGAGCCGCACATCATGCCATCTTCAGCGGCTGTTCCAAGACAACCAATTCTTGGCCTGGTCTTTGCCGATCACCTGGGAGTGTAGGTGGTAGGCTGGTGTTCACGCCTATACTGATTGTCCCCATGAAAACGTGATCTAAGCCACTCAAATCGTCCGTGAAGTTGAGTGGTCGAGACTTTGCCATAGCTTGGGAAGTGTGACCACGCTAGTTTGGACGCGCGTTTTGGGATAGCCGGGCATGATATGCCTTGGCCGATCAGTGAGGGGAGATATGGGTCCACGGTGGTCATGTTGGTATGACCGACTCCGCAATCTAATCTTGACCCTCCATTCGTGCCGAGAAGATGGACGCCGTGATGCTAGAAACCCTAATTTTGGCTTTCACGGCCGTGTAACCATGCTTGATTCAGGCGCACGAATTGGGATGACCAACCATGGTTGGTCATGACCGATTGGTCATGTATGTAGGCGGGCCCACGGTGATTGTGTTGACATGCTCTGGGCCCTTTGAATCTACATCTACACCCTCCATTTATACATGCGAAGATGGATGGTTGAGACATTTTGCGATACATGTAATGTGCCGCAAACCCTAATTAGGGTTTTCCATCCATACCGCTCCGGTTTGGACGTTTTTGCAAGCTATGCCAATCTTTGGGGAGGCCGACGCCATGCGGGTCCGCGTTGGTTCTAGTGAATATTCCATACCGCTGGGGTTATGGAATTGATCCGGGCCATCCAATCATGCTGGTGAGGTTGGATGAACGAGATCATATCCAGGACCGATACTGGACAAACACGGATGCTCAATCGGGCTAGTATAACACACCGAGAGTTCTCAATCGGGCTAGTATAACACACCGAGAGAGTTTGCGGCACATGCGGGTATTTCGTACATGCTTTCATTATAATGCTTGGAGGTTCGTGTTGCTCTGCCGAGCAACACTCACCGTCATGCCGCACCGATAATGAGTCAGAAATACAAGGCTCGCCACGCATTAATTAATAATGCTATAAATTCACAGGGTATATGGGATTGTTGCTACATGCTCCAACCTGGATGAATTTTGTGTATTTAATTCACGTAATGGGATTGTTGCCACATGCTCCATTCTAGGTGAATTAGTAAAGTGAAGAAGTATTCAACACTTATTAATGGCTTTATCTTTTACAAGATGTTAGCACATAATTTTCTGGTTTTTACAATTTTAACCTTAAATGAAAATCCACCATCAACAACTACGTTAAAATGAACATACAATAAGAAGCTAATGAATTAGAAAAATGGATGCAGAAATTAATTTCGGTGAGGCTTTATAAGCACACAAAACAAGGCCTGAAATACTTCATGGAGTCTACCAATACAGTATCTTGCTACTAGGCCTTTAGTTCTAATAGTAATTAGTAAGAGCCAGTTCTGATAGATAAAGTAGATACATTCTTATTCATCAAATTCTGTTTTGGTTAACAAAATCTGAATACTTACATATATCCTTGATGGTTACAGAATTTTGCATGTCTTACATTACATCGATCTCCATACTTAATTCACGGGTTCTGTGATGAAGGTGAGTACATTCACCGAGGATGATCTTTGGAGAAGATGGTAATGTTACAAGTGATGGCAAACATGTTTCCGTAAGAAGGTAGTACATTTTCAGCCAGTATGTACCTGCTAACCTTGCAATTATATGAGAAAGAATGAAACGGAAGTTGATTACTTTTATTAATTGAAACAGGCACAGGAGTAACCCGGCCACTACAAAGATCAAGGATAGCACAAATCATATCGGGACTGGGCGAGGCGAGCCGAAGCCGAGCTTTAAACTCCTAAGTCATGCGAGGCCATGCGTCGCGCGGTGAGAATACCCACCCTTGGGTGAGCGTCACCGCCCCCTTGAAATTTCTCCTTTCCACTTTTCCTCAAATTATGTGAATGTAACACTAAATATCTTTTTCGGTTGAAAAAATTGGTTGAGAAAAAAAAACATAAAACGACAGAGAAAAAGAACATAAAATACAAACATTCTCTTTCACGCCGAGAAGAAAAAACTACAGCAAACTAAAACCCTAAAACCACAGCATAATGTTTGATCAAGCAAAACGCAAACTTGCAAGGAGCATTAGACTCACACGGGCAATGATATGCTTCAAATCCATAATATCCCAGAAAACCCCACAGCTACAATCTTTGCTCTTTGTAAACCCTAACCCTTTTCTTTCTATCTCTTCGTTTCTCTGAATCAATAAACCTTAACCCATGTTTTGTTTTGCAGGTAAAATCAATAAACATTAGTTGATGGAAGTGAAGGAGATTTATCGCAAATAAGCGATATACATCAGGTATTAAACTTTCATATTATTTTGATTTTCTTTATTTTTATTTGAATCTAGGGTTTTGTTTTTAATTAATATCAAAAAAAAATTAAAAAAATCCTTTGTCCCAACGAGTAGAGATGTTGTTTGAGTTGTGTAGAGAGCTTAGAATTAAGGCTTTTATTTTAAGTAAAAAACATGCTTATTTTAACAAAAAAAAGAGATGAGCTTGGCAGAATCTGATGAAAAAGATGGGTTTTAGCTGTTGCTCGAGTTAGGGAGAACATGAAAGGGTGATGCTATTAATGCTCCGTGATGGGGTAGTGCTGTGGTGATTCGTTGCCGATATATTTGGGGTTTAAGGTGCAACTCTGATGATGAGAAAAGATTTTTGTTCAATCAGTAAAAACTAATTTCAAACAATTTCTTTGGATTTATGTAAAAGGTATCATCAGCTTATGATGATGTTCTGTCACCATATATACTTCTAAAAAATGTTATTCGCATGGGTAAAATATTTTTGCTTATGGGAGATTTATTGTGCTTCTTTTAACATGTAATTTCTTCAATTTGTAGGATTACAAACAAGTTAAATACCCCCTCTTGATATTCTATCAGAACAAAGAAATGGAAAGGCTTTGAAACTGTTAGAGTTTGGTATACAATTCTTGAATTCATGGAATTTTATTCCTTATTTTACCTTCTATAGTGTGTATTAGTCGTTTATTTTGGTTACTAAATTTACTAATACTGGGTATTGTTTCTATGTTTTATCAGCAAGGACTTTGCACGATACCTTCAAGGACTGCTCATGTTGTTGCTGTTGAGATTGAACTTAAGTCCTGGCTCAAAAGTAAAGCCTGCAGAGGTATGAGTTTACCATTTTCTGCAAGGACTTTGCGTCGACACCTTCCACTACTGCTCATGCTTCTGTTGAGAGTGAGATTAAGTCCCGGTTCAAAGGTGAAGTCTGCAGATGTATGGGTTTACAATTTTCTGCAAATACTTTGCGCCGACACCTTCCAGGACTACTCAAGGTGTTGTTGAGACTTGAGAGTAAGCATGAGTCCCGACTCAAAAGTGAATTTTTACCTGCAGAGGTATGAGTTTACCATGATGCAATGTATTTTCTCTTTTGTATTTATGCCTATAATTTGTATTTTTGAAACAGGGCATAATGGTACAAATCTTATCACTAATTTGCACCTAAGATCAAAGAGAAATAGACACACACATCGAATAACTGGCAAAATTTTCAAGAAGAGAAACTCCACTGAAGACAAAAAATTTGATTCGTTATCTACACCCTACAGCCACGGGCCATTGAGTTTGTGTAACAGTACGAACCTTTTCTCGGGTTTAACCAAACCCATTGTCATATATATATGCTTTTAGAAGTACTCAAAAACATTACATAGGGTGTGTTTGTAAACCGGTGGTTGTTTTAATCTAAAACTTTGGTGCCTTAATAGGCCTCCATGCAAGATACCCACGTGTTACTCTCCTCCTAGTTTTAAACCGAAGGGAAAATAAAAAGAGTCAGAGAAAAAGAGAGAGGGGGACTTCTTCTTCTTTTCTTTTCCTTCACCTGAGATTTGCACTTGAAAAAGAATGAATAAACAAAAAAAATTGGAGATTTTCGGTGAATGAACCTAGTGGAAATAAGAATGAGGCTTCATTTTGCTCTTCTCCTCTTCTTCTCTAATTGTTTGGGTTTTTCTTTTCCTTTTTCCTCCAACCAAGAACAAGAACAAAAAGTTTGAGAAATGGATGAAAGCTAGGGTTAGAAATCAGCAGTAGAGGCTATGGAGTTGCGTTGCAATAAACGTAAGGTAGCTTTGGATCAACGATTTCGTTCTAACCTTGATAAATTATTATTTGGAATTGATTTGGTGCTTTGAATCATGAACATAAATTACCTTCTCTTAATTTTGTTTGAGTACTTGTATTCTGATGATATCCTTCACTGTTTTGAAGAAATTGAGTACTGATTTTGGTGTTGTACTTGATTTAGAACATTGGGTAATTTGTAAGGAACATCAATTTCATGTATAGATGTCTTGATTTGAGCATTTTAAAATTAGGGTTCTTTATGAGATTAGGGATTTGAATATAAATTATGTTCTCTAAGAAAATATGAATTTGAGTATTGTTGTGTTCTTACTTGATTAACATATAACAAGCTATTGGCAAGAAATTACATGATTTAACTATAATTCAACATTATGAACCCTAGAAATCCCTGTTTTAGTTTTATTATTATCTTTAAATTCAGCCGTTGGAATATGATGAAATTCTAGTATGTGGTGCTTAACTTAGTCATAATGATGCGATAAAAATTTCATGAGGATCAGGTCTTGTTTACTACTTCAAATGTTGCATCATCTATGGCTGTGTTCTGCAGATTTTAAATCCTGAACAGCCGACTAATCTTAGTGCTTCTCATTATCCGTATACAAGATGAAGCTGAAATTTTAGTATGTTATTTAGTACTCTATATGTTACTTACTGTAGAAATTTCATAAATATATGAGCAATGTAGATACCTCAAAGTACAATGAGATCCTAGCTGATTTCTGTTTGTTGATAGTGAAAGCAGGCAGATTGTATTGTGCTTAGATTTTTAATGAACCGTTAGAATTTTAGGATCTTTGGATATGTTGTTCTTACCTGTGTAAGTATGCTTCAGTCTAAATTTGGGAATGATCAGATAACGTTTACTACTGTAAAGATTAGAGGAACTGGGACTGCAATCTATAAAGCAGAAATTCTATACAGCCCCATACAACTTACGTTATCTCATTGTGTGTTCATCTAGATGGCATGAAGTTTTGTATGTTATTAGACATTGTAGTTATAATTTTAATGTGAATTTCATGACAATCCGATTCTGTATAGCAACCTTACACTTATACGCATATCGTGTTGTTAAGTGCATGGCTAGAAATGATGAAATCTTGTTGCTATGAATACAGTCATGGATTGGTGAGAGTGTTAGTACTGGTAGGTAATTTTGGTTGTACATGGTGTAGGAGTACTCAATATTGAATGAATAAATTATAATGCGTGGAATCTCAGGGACTAGAATTTGTTCTTAAGATTTGGTTGAGTAAGTGACTTCCTTGACTGATAAAATTTAGGTCCGTTTACGGGACACACTGCGAAATTATGAATGAAGTACATTTTAAATTTTCCAACACTTTGTTGGTACAGATGCAAAGAAATATCTCTTCCTTACAGTTCTGACCGGAGATTGAGCCTAATTATCTCAAATGTAGATAGTAGTTGGTTTGAGCCTAATGGCCTCTTAAATCTCTGGGCGTCTATACTCGTTATGTCTTAAACTGAGTTAATGGTGTTAACTATTTATGGGTGTGATTACAAACTAATTGTCTTTGAAATGTATGGCTAGTTGAACACAAACTAATGATTGCAATCTGGATTATTAATTTATTTTTGTGTTGATGCTATAAAGCTTTATTTAGGAAATGAAATGATACAGATCTAAGTACAGACAAGTACTTGATGAATTTTTAATGGGAATCATCATGTGGTGGGCAACAGGGAGCTCTTCCATCCAACCCAGCAACATGTAAGGGCAATAATGTTTTCTAAACATGATCTTATTTCTTTTAATATGTGGCCTTGCTTAGTGTTCAATGTTTTCATTAGACCAAAAAGTATGTTTAGTTAACTAACGTTTTACTATTACTAGTCATTTGATGATGTCTTTTACATGTAAATGAAAACGGATCAGTGGCGCTAACGTAACTATGTGGAAAGAATTGTAGTAAAGCTCGTGTGACTGAGCTCTGAACTTTGTTCCTTTGATTTTTCTATGCACTGTAGCTAAGGAGAATTCTTATATCAGTGGGGTTTTGGTATACCTAGCATGCCATGACCTTGATACAGATTGGTTTTGATAAAGTAGGGACCTTTGGTATGTTCATAGTAGTACCGTAGACCATAATTCTTTAAACTATACTCACAGAACTTCGGTGATATACGAACTCTTGGAGTTATACTTCTGTTCCGTAGCGGTATACTGTAGATGATTTGTAATCGTGACCTATATACAAGTACAATACCCCAGAATGAGTTTTAGGTGTTGGATTGTAGCTTTTACCTTGCCAAAATTGTGGCAACACAGTAACTGCCATGGAATGACTAGACATGTTTGCAATGGTTGCATTTATGCGAGTGAATTGTCACGGGGATTTTCTGAACTCAGTAGTTTTAGAATATTTTCCTGTATTACATCAATGCAGTTATGTTGCATGTGTAGGGAAGACTTCCAAATCTCAAAGTGGTGACGTGGGCAGCCAAACAGAACTATAAGTTTTTCAGAGGTCAATGTGTGTTTTCTCCGTGTGTATATCTTGATATTATTTTAGGGACTCCGAGATCAGGTCACAAGTTCTCTCATGTGTCTTGGACGATATCCAAATTATTTACGAAAGTTCCCTTGTTATTAGTTGTGTATGCGTACTTGGTTTGAATTACTCATCTGTGAGCAAGTAGTGTAAAGATCCCATTTTACATGTTAAATTGATAAAGATTATTTTATCATTGTTTCTCTTGTTTCTTAATTAAGTATTCTTCGTACATAAATAAGACAGGTGAATGACAGTAGACAGTCATCGGCTTACTCAGAGTAGTACTTTGCTCGTAATTCATTATGTATACTGCAAGTGGAATCAATTTATTTGATAGCTAATAAGAGATAGTTGCTACTTCGAGTAGTTCATACTATCTAAAATTAAAATGACGAACTACGGTCGTGCTTGATCCCTTCGAGCAACGGAGAGGGTACGTAGGCAGCCGCTATGCGGTTCAGCACAACTCTACAAGGGTGTTCATATCATCCGAAAGATTGGTTGTCATCTTGGCGTTCATACCACCTATTCGGAGATGATTGCAACCTTGTCACCGGCAACTGGCCATCAGAGTTATTAGTAGTGGCAACTGGCCATGGAAATCTTAGTGGTGGCAACTGGCCATGAGAATTATTAGTGGTGGCAACTGGCCATGAGAGTTATTAGTGGCAACTGGCCATGAGAATCTTAGTGGTGGCAACTGGCCATGAGAATCTTAGTGGTGGCAACTGGCCATGGAAATCTTAGTGGTGGCAACTGGCCATGAAAATCTTAGTGGTGGCAACTGGCCATGAGAATTATTAGTGGTGGCAAGTGGCCATGGAAATCTTAGTGGTGGCAACTGGCCATGAGAATTATTAGTGGTGGCAACTGGCCATGAGAGTTATTAGTGGCAACTGGCCATGAGAATCTTAGTGGTGGCAACTGCCCATGAGAATCTTAGTGGTGGCAACTGGCCATCTCCCGTTTTTGGGCAATTGGCCTGTGTTGATTTTGGCAACTGGCCAACTTTAATTTTAGGCAACCGGACGTCTCTTAGTTTTTTAATTGAACCCTTGTCGAATTTTATGAGTATTATGGTATGGGACATATGCTCATAGAATTACGACCTTGAGACTAACGAGATTTCTACAGTGTGCAGGATTAAACGAAATTTTCACTTTAGTGGCGTATTAGAGAGTCGGAGCTTGCCAAGCGATCCGTAATCCGACCCGCTGGAAGCAAAATTCTCTGGTCCGTCACAGTTTGTTTCCAATTTAAAATGAGAGGAAAAAAAATGAAGGTGCGAACAGATCAACTCATGTAGTAACAATTTTCAATCCTTATTAGTCTCGCAGTTTCTTAATTTTTCATTTATTATTTATAGTTTTCTTTGTTAAATAAACATGTTTTTTTTTAAATAAAATCCTTAATTCTAAGCTCTCTACACAGCTCAAACAACATCTCTACTCGTTGGACAAAGGATTTTTTTCTTTTTTTTTGATATTAATTAAAAACAAAACCCTAGATTCAAACAAAAATAAAGAAAATAAAAATAGTATGAAACTTTAATACCTGATGTATATCGCTTATGTGCGATAAATCTCCTTCCCTTCCATCAACTAATGTTTATTGATTTTACCTGCAAAACAAAACATGGGTTAAGGTTTATTGATTCAGAGAAACGAAGAGATAAAAAGAAAAGGGTTAGGGTTTACCAAGAGCAAAGATTGTAGTTGTGGGGTTTTCTGGGATATTATAGATTTGAAGCATATCATTGCCTTTGTGAGTCTAATGCTCCTTGCAAGTTTGCATTTTATTTGATCAAACATTATGCTATGGTTTTAGGGTTTTAGTTTGTTGTAGTTTTTTCTTCTCGGCGTGAAATAGAATGGCTGTATTTTATGTTCTTTTTCTCTGTCGTTTTATGTTTTTTTCTCTGCCTTTTTTTTCAACCGAAAAAGATATTTAGTGTTACATTCACATAATTTGAGGAAAAGTGGAAAGGAGAAATTTCAAGGGGGCGGTGACGCTCACCCAAGGGTGGGTATTCTCAACGCACGACGCATGGCCTCGCATGACTTAGGAGTTAAAGGGTTTGAGTTTACCATTTTTCATTTTTTATTTATAGTTTTCTTTGTCGTTAACCATCCTGCAGAGGTATGAGTTTACCATTTTCTGTAAGGACTTTGCGTCGACACCTTCCACTACTGCTCATGCTTCTGTTGAGAGTGAGCTTAAGTCCCGGCTCAAAGGTGAAGTCTGCAGATGTATGGGTTTACAATTTTCTGCAAAGACTTTGCGCCGACACCTTCTAGGACTACTCAAGGTGCTGTTGAGACTTGAGAGTAAGCATGAGTCCCGACTCAAAAGTGAATTTTTACCTGCAGAGGTATGAGTTTACCATATTGCAATGTATTTTCTCTTTTGTATTTATGAATATAATTTGTATCTTTGAAACATGGCATAATGGTACAAATCTTATCAGTAATTTGCAGCTAACATCAAAGAGAAATAGACACACACATCGAATAACTGGCAAAATTTTCAAGAAGAGAAACTCCACTGAAGACAAAAAAATTTGATTCGTTATCTACACCCGACAGCCACGTGCCATTGAGTTTGTTTCCAATTGTTGATGGTGGATTTTCATTTAAGGTTAAAATTGTAAAAACCAGAAAATCATGCGCTGACATCTTGTAAAAGATAAAGCCAATAATAAGTGTTGTATACTCCTTCACTTTACTAATTCACCTAGAATGGAGCATGTGGCAACAATCCCATTCTGTGAATACATGAAATTCATCCAGGTTGGAGCATGTAGCAACAATCCCATATACCATGTGAATTTATAGCATTATTAATTAATGCGTGAGCAACCTTGTATTTCTGTACTCATTATCAATGCGGCATGACGACCGAGTGTTTCTCTCAGCGAGCAACACGAACCTCCAAGCATTATAATGAAAGCATGTACGAAATACCCGCATACAGGTTGCAACTCTCGGTGTGTTATACTAGCCCGATTGAGAACTCTCGATGTGTTATACTAGCCCGATTGAGCATCCCGGACTGACCGTGTATCGATCGGATATGATCTCGTTCA
Organism: Papaver armeniacum; assembly: GCA_023531295.1. Taxonomy (NCBI): domain Eukaryota; kingdom Viridiplantae; phylum Streptophyta; class Magnoliopsida; order Ranunculales; family Papaveraceae; genus Papaver; species Papaver armeniacum. The sequence continues at coordinate 60,805 of JAJJWW010005169.1, read as the reverse complement.
TCCAACTTCACCAAAGCATGATTGGATGGCCCAAATCGATTCCATAACCCCCAAGCGGTATGGAATATTCACTGCCGAACCAACGCGGACCCCGCACGGTCGGCCTCCCTCCAGAATTGGCCTAGCTTGCCAAAACGTCCAAACCAGAGCATTATGGGCGGAAAACCCTAAATTAGGGTTTGCGGCATATTACATGTGTCGCAAAACAGCCTCAACCATCCATCTTCGCAGGTATAGATGGAGGGTGTAGATGTAGATTCAAAGGGCCCAGAGCATGTCAACACAATCACCGTGGGCCCGCCTACATACTTGACCAATCGGTCAGGACCAACCATGGTTGGTCATCTCAATTTATGTGCGCGAACATAGCATGACACACGGCCGTGAAACCCAAAAATTAGGGTTTTAAGCATCACGAGCGTCCATCTTCTCCGGCACGAATGGAGGGTCCCAGATTAGATTAAGCAGGTCCGGTCATACCAACATGACCACCGTGGACCCATCTCTCCCCTCACTGATCGGCCAAGGCATATCATGCCCGGCTATCCCAAAACGCGCGTCCAAACTAGCGTGGTCACACTTCCCAAATCGCAAACCGATCTCGACCACTCAACTTCACCGGACGATTTGAGTGGCTTAGATCACGTTTTCATGGGGGACCCGATCGGTATAGGCGTGAACACCAGCCTACCACCTACACTCACTCCGATCGGCCAAGACCGACCAAGAATTGGTTGTCTTGGAACAGCGTCAAACTAGGCATGTCACGCGGTTTCCAATTCCTTTGCGGCAATGGATTTCTGCGCAAACCGATCTCAACCACCCTCTTTGCCTGGTCAAATCGAGTGGCCTAGATCGCGCCTTTATGGGACAGAGAGGTACGAACGTGTACACCGAAGCATGTTGTTTACACGCATGCCCTGGTCGGTCCTTCCCAAAACCCTTCCCATGCTTGGTTTCGACCAAGTCAAGAGTGATGCCTGCACACCTCTTCAAAACCCTGATTCCATCAACGGTCGCAGATGAGTGTCTCAAAGATCATCTCGTCCGTCCAACTTCACCGGCTTGGTTATACAACCCTGGTCAGGAGTTAATTGGCCAGTGAGACGTCATGGTGATCACCACCCGTCACTTTACCACACCAGGATGCAGTACCTACATAAAATACACATGATACTTCACAAGTATCAACTTCCTGAATAACGCAGTTATTCAATTTAGCATTACATGCTACCTTTTGTGGATCCCACGATCCATACACTCGAGACATCAATCATGTCACAAACTGGGGGATACATACTGGGATATTGGTCTGGCGGTTTACAGCGTGCAGCGTGCAACGCGCCATCACGTGTCAGGAAGTCATGGACGGTTAGAGATGACAGGAGAAGTGGGCAAGACTGGTCGTGTAACACCAGCACACACCTCCACTACTCCACTTCCTCCACTTCCTCCACTTCCCACGAGAGACGTGAATAAGGCTCAAATGACTTGTATAAATAGGTTCTCCTCCCTATTTTCAACACATGAGAAAAAGGAGAGAAAAACAACACAAGTCCAGACGAGACAGAAACCAAGTGTTAATACAAAACGTATTCAAACACCCAGAGCCTGCTTGCATCAATCGTAAGCCTGCTCACCTTTACATTACAAGTCATAAGCAAGCCAACACCTTCACAATCCCAACACCTTCTTCGCTTCCCTCCCTAAGATCAACCCCATCTCCTTCACTTTGTGACCGAAACAAGTCTGGAACGGCCATTTCTTGGTTTAGGCCGGACTTGCACAGATTGATTTCCGAATCTACAAGCACTCACCGCGCAGTGCATTTGTTAAGGGTTTAGATTCATTCCTCATCCACACACCCCAAATTACCAAATCCAGCAGGAATAGTTTTCACCCATAAACAATTGGCGACCACAGCGGGAGGTTAATCTCTCGGTTGTAAAGTCAATTTCTTCGAAATCCGATTCAATTTTATCAATTTCAAAAGGGTAGATCTTAGAATCAATTCAATCAAAAATTCATTTCAAGATGGTGGAATTAAGGTCTGGATCAGCAATCAATTCTGATGGAGCTAGTGCAGATAACACTCCCAGTGTCGATGTACCTATCAGTGGAGCTACCGTGGTCAATAGATCTTATAGATCCGTCACTTCTACCACCAGTGCCAGCGTAGCACGAGATGTTCCAGTAAGTGTAACACCTCCCATCACCAGAGCCAGAGCAGCCGTAAATCCCGGCATCTCATCAAGTGTAACACCTCTGGTAGTCACCAGAGCAACAACTTCCACTCCTTCATCGGGACGAGGAGCCGGAGGGATGAGAGGAGGACCATCCCCATTACCATTGCAGACTTGATGGAGAAGTAGGAAGTTCTTGCTAAGACTCAAACGGATATGGCCGCAACTCGAGAAAGAGGTACTCACTTTTCTTAAGACATTAACCGATCGATTTCCACAAGAGCCACGACAGCCCCGGAGCAAAAAGGAACGCATTCAACGCACCGGAGAAGGTACTTGGCGGCGCGGACCTCCATGGACCTGATCAAAGAAGCGACATCATATATGAGCGGTCCTGTCATGGAGACTCCTACACTGGGGACTGATCCTCACAACGATCTTCCTCAAGTCAATAGTTTCACTATGAACCAGAGGCCGGTGGATCGGGAAACGGTTTCTCAAGTGGAAAGTTTATGCGAACTTTCACACCTCTCGAAGAATCAGCGCGCGGAGACGTTTTGCTGCAATCAACCAGAGGAAGGTCACGATCGTGCCCTACATGTCACCGCACGCATCAAGGATTCAAAGTTCAAGACGGCCCTTATCTACACAGGAGCATCTTCGAATGTGATTACTCTCAAGACTCTCAGGATATCCAAGGTTCTCCCGAGTCAAGGTCAATTTTAAGCCTACCACAATGACGGACTTCGAGGGAAACCAAACCAGCACACATACGGGAGAAGCTCAGCGGAAAGAATCGAGACAAGATCTTTGCGTCCCCACTCCCCACGTGGCGTCAATTCAGGAAGAAGACCGGCTTGCATCATTGAGGATAAAACCCACGATGCATCTTTGCTGACGAAGCATTCTTCTCCATCCTGTGAAGCCACGACCCACGTTCACACGAAGAGGGAACGCACTTTTGTGGTGAGTCGTGACCAGAATGGGAAAACGGTATCACCGACACTTTGCCATTATCAATTAGCGGGAGACCGGCTACCCGATCTCTCCACCCGATGGAATGCTACAACAGCAACGGACCACAAGAACAAGTGCTAGATGCTCCACAACAGCTGCAAGGTGGCACCAGCTCCACAACTGATGAGATTGAAATCGTTGAGGAATCTCCTAGGCCTATCTCCATCAGCTCAACCTTGTGTACGGATAAACGCACGAAGCTCGTGGAACTTCTCAAAGAGTACCATGACATATTCGCTTGGAGATATGAAGAAATGTTGGATTTAGATGAAAATTGGTCACCCATCATCTACATGTCATACCTGGATCCAAGTCGGTTAAACGATTTGTAGTTCGGACACGAGGAAAATGGATAGATCGGGTCTGCATAGACTTGAGATACTTGAACAGTCTTGCTCCAAAACGATCCTCCTCTACCTAACATCGACATGTTAGTAGATGCAACCAGCGGACACGGCATGTTCTCCTCCATGGATGGATGTAGCGGCTACAATCAGATAAGGATGTAAGAGCATGATGCAAGTAAGATAGCTTTTCGAACTCCTCTTGGAAATTTTTATTATACCATACTTCCATTTGGTTTAAAGAATGTCGGTGCAACGTATCAACGCTCTATGACGACAATCTTCCACTGGAGTCGATACCTCAAGGGAACAGCCTCAAGAAGATAACGATGTCCACGCGTCATATCGAGCAAGATCCAGGCGAGTCACTCTATCAGGCAGTGGTCGAACAAGACTCGGGCGAGTCACTTTATCAGACAGTGGTACATGTCTATCATGCTATATTGGAGAATCTACGCTTTTGGTCATCCTCTGGAGATGTTGAACGCTCATCTACAACAACATATGCCCTGATAGAAAGAACCAGGCCTGCCGGTAATAAAGAGCCTCATAATGTTCGTAGGGGCATATATCTCACCAACAGGCGATACAACCTTCGACTTTCTCGCATGCGGTTCCTCAAGCACCAAGAGGAAAACTACCGAGATACAACATCCTGCGCGTCCGCCAACTCCAACTCCAGTACCACATGCACGACTCCCACAATGATGAAACAACGTACAAGATATTCCATACCTGGCTCGACAACAACCACTACGAACAAACCATGTAAACCACGCTTGGGGATTGAGGCTTAGCATGAAGTTCCTTCACCGTCAGTCAAGGACTTCTTCAACACGAGAAAGGTGGTCAGTCAAGAATCATGGAATTCACAAGGGTAAATCGAACTGAAGAGGAAGCCACTTCAACACTCCCTCCAGCAGAAGCTGCTTCAATGGTCTATTCAAGATCCGCCTCAATGCTCTCTCTGGGACCCCTGTTCGCTTCACAATCCTGCTTCAACACTCTCTCCAGGATCCACCTCAATGTTCGCACCAGAAGCCACTTTAACATCCTCTCGAGTCGTTTCAACGCTTAAGCTACATCAATAATATGCGCTCTGTTCAAGTTATCTTTGATGTACTCATTGCTCAACATACGTCTCATCCATCCTCATGAGGACCCAGCGGAGAATGAAAAACCCTGAAGTCGATAGGAGGAGGGTTATCCTGTGGAACGGATATTTTCATATAGTTGAAAGGGCGCGGTGAACAACTCATCATCAATGTTCGGCATATATTTGAAGCTGTCAACACCTCCCCGACTTGGCACCAAAGATTATCCCTGAAGACATCTCAACAGAGTTCTTTTCTTCATTCTACAATAAAAGACATGAGCCGGTACTTGTATAAAAACGCGTGAGATGTGTAGTCACCCACGACAGAACACACATTCACGTTGGAGTACACAAGGTCAGTATTGGGTCCAAACACCGGTATTGCTCAAGTCTCAAGTCCGGTGTTGATCAAGTCACAAGTCCCATTGCTCAAGTCACAAGTCCGGTGTTGATCAAGTCACAAGTCCGGTATTGCTCAAGTTTCAAATCCGGTGTTGATCAAGTCACAAGTCCCAGGTATTGATCAAGTCACAAGTCCTAGTATTGCTCAAGTTTCAAGTCCGGTATTGATCAAAGTCACAAGGCTGGTATTCGAATAAAGCAGCGCACGCAAACGGTGGTTTTCGAGTCGAAACACAAGGTCGACGTTCAGTCAGGCACGCGGCGGGTCCCACTTGATCCTAGCCCCATATTGGTCGAAGTAGACACAGTCGTCCCCAATCAAAGCTCTCTCTCCATAAGAAGGCGTTTTAGCTCCAACACTTCAACGCTCTCTCAGGCCTGCTCCAGAAGCTGCTTCAACGCTTTCTATATGACCCACATTTACATTTGAGCACACAAGGTTCATTTTTTAAAAATCAAGCTTGCTCACATCGGGTCCCACGTTCGAGCAAAGCAAACAGCAAGGCCGGTGTTTGGTCAAAGCATCAAGTCCGGTATTTAGTCAAGCTAGCTGGGTCGGTGTTTGGTTGAAGTAGCAAGATGACACTCGAGCAATTACATCAACCGTACGGTCAAAGTAGGCGCAGGACCTGGTCGACATTTGAAACATGTACACGGTGGTCCCGCGTTTGATCGAAACATGCACATCTGCCCATGTTCGAATCAAGCATGATTACATCGGGTCCCACGTTCGATCAAGCAGACGCAGCGGAGCCACGATTAACCAAAACAAGCACATCAAACCCACGTTCGATCAAGCAGTGCAGAGCCCCACGAAAAAAATAGCGTAACAGTTCATCAAGCGAGCAAGACCGACATCATGCTAGGGGAACACTCTCCTGAACGCCTCTTGAACGTGACATGCTCCAAGGACAGGATGACCCGTCTCTCCTGGTAACATCTAACTTTGTCTCATAAGCTTTGTCTTTAACTGTCACCATTTTATGCCTACCACACAATGGTGCAACCATTACGTGCTAGGCAGGGGACTTAATGTTGATGGTGGATTTTCATTTAAGGTTAAAATTGTAAAAACCAGAAAATCATGCGCTGACATCTTGTAAAAGATAAAGCCAATAATAAGTGTTGGATACTCCTTCACTTTACTAATTCACCTAGAATGGAGCATGTGGCAACAATCCCGTTACGTGAATACATGAAATTCATCCCGAGTTGGAGCATGTAGCAACAATCCCATATACCCTGTGAATTTATAGCATTATTAATTAATGCGTGAGCACTTTTGTATTTCTGTACTCATTATCAGTGCGGCATGACGACTGAGTGTTGCTCTCAGCAGAGCAACACGAACCTCCAAGCATTATAATGAAAGCATGTACGAAATACCCGTACAGGTTGCAACTCTCGGTGTGTTATACTAGCCGATTGAGAACTCTCGGTGTGTTATACTAGCCCGATTGAGCATCCGGACTGACCGTATCAGTCTGGATATGATCTCTTTCATCCAACTTCACCAGCATAATTGGATGGCTCCGGATCGATTCCATAACCCCCAAGCAGGTATGGAATATTCACTGCCGAACCAACGTGGACCCCGCACGGTCGGCGTCCCTCCAGAATTGGCCTAGCTTGCCAAAACGTCCAAACCGAGAGCAAAGATAGGCGGAAAACCCTAAATTAGGGTTTGCGGCATATTACATGTGTCGCAAAACAGCCTCAACCATCCATCTTTGCAGGTATAGATGGAGGGTGTAGATGTAGATTCAAAGGGCCCAGAGCATGTCAACACAATCACCGTGGGCCCGCCTACATACTTGACCAATCGGTCAGGACCAATCATGGTTGGTCATCTCAATTTGTGCACGCGAACATAGCATGACACACGGCCGTGAAACCCAAAAATTAGGGTTTTAAGCATCACGAGCGTCCATCTTCTCCGGCACGAATGGAGGGTCCCAGATTAGATTAAGGTGTCCTGGTCATACCAGCATGACCACCGTGGGCCCTTTTATCCCCTCACCTGATCGGCCAAGGCATATCATGCCTGGCTATCCCAAAACGCGCGTCCAAACTTGCGTGGTTACACTTCCCAAATTGCAAATTGATCTCGACCACTCAACTTCACCGGACGATTTGAGTGGCTTAGATCACGTTTTCATGGGACAGTCAGGTATAGGCGTGAACACCAGCTTACCACTTACACGCCAGACTGATCGACCAAGACCGACCAAGATTGGTCGTCTTGGAACGCGCGTCCAAACTAGGCATGTCACGCGGTTTCCAATTCCTTTGCGGCAATGGATTTCTTCCGCAAACCGATCTCAACCACCCCTCTTTGCCGGTCAAATCGAGTGGCCTAGATTGCGCCTTTATGGGACAGAGAGGTACGAACGTGTACACCGGCATCTTGTTTACACGCATGCCCTACCGGTCCTTCCCAAAACCCTTCCCATGCTTGGTTTCGACCAAGTCAAGAGTGATGCATGCACACCTCTTCAAAACCCTGATTCCATCAACGGTCGCAGATGAGTGTCTCAAAGATCATCTCGTCCGTCCAACTTCACCGGCTTGGTTATACAACCATGGTCAGGAGTTAATTGGCCAGTGAGATGTCATGGTGATCACCACCCGTCACTTTACCACACCAGGATGCAGTACCTGCATAAAATACACATGATACTTCACAAGTATCAACTTCCTGAATAACGCAGTTATTCAATTTAGCATTACATCCTACCTTTTGTGGATCCCATGATCCACACACTCGAGACATCAATCATGTCACAAACTGGGGGATACATACTGGGATATTGGTATGGCGGTTTACAGCGTGCAGCGTGCAACGCGCCATCACAAGAACGTGTCAGGAAGTCATGGACGGTTAGAGATGATAGGAGAAGTGGGCAAGACTGGTCATGTAACACCAGCACACACCTCCACTACTCCATCACTCCACTTCCTCCACTTCCCACGAGAGACGTGAATAAGGCTCAAATGACTTGTATTAATAGGTTCTCCTCCCTATTTTCAACACAGGAGAAAAAGGAGAGAAAAACAACACAAGTCCAGACGAGACAGAAACGAAGTGTTAATACAAAACGTATTCAAACACCCAGAGCCTGCTTGCATCAATCGTAAGCCTGTTCACCTTTCTGTTATAAGTCATAAGCAAGCCAACACCTTCACAATCTCAACAACTTCTTCGCTTCCCTCCCTAAGATCAACCCCATCTCCTTCACTTTGTGACCGAAACAAGTCTGGAACGGCCATTTCTTGGTTTAGGCCGGACTTGCACTGATTGATTTCCGAATCTACAAGCACTCACCGCGCAGTGCATTTGTTTAGGGTTTAGATTCATTCCTCATCCACACACCCCAAATTACCAAATCCGGCAGGAATAGTTTTCACCCATAAACACCAATTTAAAATGAGAGGAAAAAAAATGAAGGTGCGAACATATCAACTCATGTAGTAACAATATTCAATCCTTATTAGTCTCGCAGTTTCTTAATTTTTCATTTTTTATTTATAGTTTTCTTTGTCGTTAACCATTGGCATGCTAACATAATCACATCTAAGTTTCCCGGGCGAGGTACCACCAACTGATTATTGTATTCTCTAGGATATATTATATTGAAGGAAGCATCAATTTATTTTCAAGTTGAATATTTATCTTTTCCAAGTTTGATTTTTTTGTGTTGATTCTCATGGAATATAGTTTCCTGCTAAATGTGTTAAGATATAACGATTAACCATGTACATAGTGCGAATGATATGGGAATGTTAATGTTGATTATCCATTAGAAGGGAGCATGTCTACTACGTCCTATATAGATTTGGAAGCACAATAAAACACATTCTGAATACAAATTATGACATCCGAGGTTTGAATTTTGTTACATTTGGCTCATTTCTCATAAATTAGAGGAAATTTGTTTCTCAAAAGTAAGCCGTTAAATGCTGCACACTACATTAAAATGAACATACAATAAGAAGCTGATGAATTAGAAAAATGGATGCAGAAATTAATTTCGGTGAGGCTTTATAAGCACACAAAACAAGGCCTGAAATACTTAATGGAGTCTACCAATACAGTATCTTGCTACTAGGCTATTAGTAATTAGTAAGAGCCAGTTCTGATAGATAAAGTAGATACATTCTTATTCATCAAATTCTGTTTTGGTTAACAAAATCTGAATACTTACGTATATCCTTGATGGTTACAGCATTTTGCATGTCTTACATTATATCGATCTCCATACTTAATTCATGGGTTCTGTGATGAAGGTGAGTACATTCACCGAGGATGATCTTTGGAGAAGATGATAATGTTACAGGTGATGGCAAACATGTTTCCGTAAGAAGGTAGTACATTTTCAGCCAGTATGTACCTGCTAACCTTGCAATTATATGAGAAAGAATGAAACGGAAGTTGATTACTTTTATTAATTGAAACAGGCACCGGAGTAACCTGGCCACTACAAAGATCAAGGATAGCACAAATCATATCGGGACTGGGCGAGGCGACCCGAAGCTGAGCTTTAAACTCCTAAGTCATGCGAGTCCATGCGTCGCGCGGTGAGAATACCCGCCCTTGGGTGAGCGTCACCGCCCCCTTGAAATTTCTCCAATACACTTTTCCTCAAATGATGTGAATGTAACACTAAATATCTTTTTTGTTTGAAAAAAACGGCAGAGAAAAAAAACATAAAACGGCAGAGAAAAAGAACATCAAATACATACATTCTCTTTCACGCCGAGAAAAAAAAACTACAACAAACTAAAACCCTAAAACCACAACATAATGTTTGATCAAGCAAAACGCAAACTTGCAAGGAGCATTAGACTCACACAGGCAATGATATGCTTCAAATCCATAATATCCCAGAAAACCCCACAACTACAATCTTTGCTCTTGGTAAACCCTAATCCTTTTCTTTTTATCTCTTCGTTTCTCTGAATCAATAAACCTTAACCCATGTTTTGTTTTGCAGGTAAAATCAATAAACATTAGTTGATGGAAGGGAAGGAGATTTATCGCAAATAAACGATATACATCAGGTATTAAACTTTCATACTATTTTGATTTTCTTTATTTTTATTTGAATCTAGGGTTTTGTTTTTAATTAATATCAAAAAAAAAAAAAAACCTTTGTCCCAACGAGTAGAGATGTTGTTTGAGTTGTGTAGAGAGCTTAGTATTAAGGCTTTTATTTTAAGAAAAAAACATGCTTATTTAAAAAAAAAAAAAAAAAGAGATGAGATTGGTAGGAATCTGATGAAGAAGATGGGTTTTAGCTGTTGCTCGAGTTAGGGAGAACATGAAAGGGTGATGCTATTAATGCTCCGTGATGGGGTAGTGATGTGGTGATTGGTTGCCGATATATTTAGGGTTTAAGGTACAACTCTGATGATGAGAAAAGATTTTTGTTCAATCGGTAAAAACTAATTTCAAACAATTTCTTTGGATCTATGTAAAAGATATCATCAACTTATGATGATGTTCTGTCACCATATATACTTCTAAAAAATGTTATTCGCATGGGTAAAATATTTTTGCTTATGGGAGATTTATTGTGCTTCTTTTAACATGTAATTTCTTCAATTTGTAGGATTACAAACAAGTTAAATACCCCCTCTTGATATTCTATCAGAACAAAGAAATGGAAAGGCTTTGAAACTGTTAGAGTTTGGTATAGAATTCTTGAACTCATGGAATTATATTCCTTCTTTTACCTTCTATAGTGTGGATTAGTCGTTTATTTTGGTTACTAAAATTACTAATACTGGGTATTGTTTATATGTTTTATCAGCCAGGACTTTGCACGATACCTTCAAGGACTGCTCATGATGTTGCTGTTGAAAGTGAACTTAAGTCCTGGCTCAAAAGTAAAGCCTGCAGAGGTATGAGTTTACCATTTTCTGCAAGGACTTTGCGTCGACACCTTCCACTACTGCTCGTGCTTTTGTTAAGAGTGAGCTTAAGTCCCGGCTCAAAGGTGAAGTCTGCAGATGTATGGGTTTACAATTTTCTGCAAAGACTTTGCGCCGACACCTTCCAGGACTACTCAAGGTGCTGTTGAATCTTGAGAGTAAGCATGAGTCCCGACTCAAAAGTGAATTTTTACCTGCATAGGTATGAGTTTACCATATTGAAATGTATTTTCTCTTTTGTATTTATGAATATAATTTTGAAACAGGGCATAATTGTACAAATCTTATCAGTAATTTGCAGCTAAGATCAAAGAGAAATAGACACACACATCGAATAACTGGCAAAATTTTCAAGAAGAGAAACTCCACCGAAGACAACAAATTTGATTCGTTATCTACACCCGAAAGCCACGGGCCATTGAGTTTGTTTCCAATTTAAAATGAGAGGAAAAAAAAAGAAGGTGCAAACAGATCAACTCATGTAGTAACAATTTTCAATCCTTATTAGTCTCGCAGTTTCTTAATTTTTTATTTTTTATTTATAGTTTTCTTTGTCGTTAACCATTGGCATGCTAACATAATCACATCTAAGTTTCCCGGGCGAGGTACTACGAACTGATTATTGTATTCTCTAGGATATATTATATTGAAAGGAAGCATCAATTTATTTTCAAGGTGAATATTTATCTTTTCCAAGTTTGATTTTTTTGTGTTGATTCTCATGGAATATAGTTTCCTGCTAAATGTGTTAAGATCTAAAGAATAACCATGTACATATTGCGAATGATATGGGAATGTTAATGTTGATTATCCATTAGAAGGGAGCATGTCTACTACGTCCTATATAGATTTGGAAGCATAATAAAACACATTCTGAATACAAGGTATGACATCCGAGGTTTGAATTTTGAATTTTGTTACATTTGGCTCATTTCTCATAAATTAAAGGAAATTTGTTTCTCAAAAGTAAGCCGTTAAATGCTGCACACTACGTTTAAATGAACATACAATAAGAAGCTGATGAATTAGAAAAATGGATGCAGAAATTAATTTCGGTGAGGCTTTATAAGCACACAAAACAAGGCCTGAAATACTTAATGGAGTCTACCGATACAGTATCTTGCTACTAGGCCTTTAGTTCTATTAGTAATTAGTAAGAGCCAGTTCTGATAGATAAAGTAGATACATTCTTATTCATCAAATTCTGTTTTGGTTAACAAAATCTGAATACTTACGTATATCCTTGATGGTTACAGCATTTTGCATGTCTTACATTATATCGATCTCCATACTTAATTCACGGGTTATGTGATGAAGGTGAGTACATTCTCCGAGGATGATCTTTGGAGAAGATGATAATGTTACAGGTGATGGCAAACATGTTTCCGTAAGAAGGTAGTACATTTTCGGCCAGTATGTACCTGCTAACCTTGCAATTATATGAGAAAGAATGAAACGGAAGTTGATTACTTTTATTAATTGAAACAGGCACCGGAGTAACCTGGCCACTACAAAGATCAAGGATAGCACAAATCATATCGGGACTGGGCGAGGCGATCCGAAGCCTAGCTTTACCAAATCATATCGGGACTGGGCAAGGCGAGGCGAAGCCGAAGCCCAGCTTTACTCAATCATATCGGGACGGGGCGGGGCGAATCCGAGCTTCACCAAATCAAAAATATGGTTCAAAGAAAGAGGCAGTGATGCATTGTATTTGTAGTTGGTGCATAACTATGCCATTCTATTTATAGTTGTAAATTAAATTGGTGAACCAAGTTTACGAAGCCGCCCGGGCGTAGCACGGGCACAAAATCTAGTAGCTTTCTATCAAAGCCAGTTTTTCCAAAATCTTTTTCAGAAAACCTAGATTTACTAGTTTTTGGGAAATGAAAAAAGTTGGGAGAGAAGGAGGGTTTAATATCTTGGTTAAATTGGGGGCCCAAGAAACAATTGGGGGCCTAACCAATTTTATACCCACTCCAAATATTATAGGGGGAGTCCAAATAGTGGTGAAAATACTAATTTACCCCTTGTACTTAAAAACCTATTAACTCTAAACTCAAGGCCCCCAATTCATATTCCTAATCTAAAATCAGTTCTCCTCCCCCCTTGTCCCTTTCCCTCTCTCACGGTCTCTCCATCTCCTCCATTAACGACCTAAAAAAAGAAAAAAATTCTTCGTCGATTCATCGTCATAATCGTCGATTCGAAAAACTTTAATCGACGATTAACTTCTTCTACAAACATGGCTCGAACTAATGAGTACAAAGGAAAATTTTCTAACCCTAAAATCATAGAGAAACCCAAATTGAAGATTCATCTCAAAACCAAGCAGAAATCAAGTCGGGAAGAATTAGAAGAAGAAATGGCGCCGATTAGAAAGTAAGTGAACTAAACCCCACTTATGTTTTGATTTTTTCTTGTGTTTTGATTGTGAAATTGACTTTTGGAACCGAAGAATTTCAGTTTCATTGAATGGGTCATTATCGGGTATTTTTTGAACCCTAACGATTCTTCATCTGCATGTAGAAACTATGAAAAATCGTTAGGGTATGTGATGTAGAAGATAACGACCCTAATTCTGCAACTTCAATTTTTCTAACCTAGATTAGAGTCGTTACCACTGTAATAGAATCAATTGACGACTCTTGATGAAATACGAACAGCCTCTCTGTCCCAAAAATTGGTAGTGTCGTCAATGAAAGTATTCTAGAGTCGTCATCCATCTCTTTTTCCCTAGATTAGAGTCGTTACCCCTGTATAATAACATATGACGACCCTTTTTTGTTGAATGACGATTGTAGGTGGAAAACAAACAGACTGTCTGTCCAAAAAATAGAAAGTGTCGTCACTTTATGTCACAAAGAGTCGTCATTTTTAAGCTTAGGGTTGTCGCCTTTGTCCGTAGAGTCGTCATATATTCCTTGAGAGTCGTTTGTGAGTAAAAAAATTGGTGACGACCCTTGTCTTGATTGCATGAAAATCCTTGACTTATTTGTTCCTTTTTTGTGTATGTACTATTGTAGTCAAAAGAAAGACAAGAAACACATGGCAAATCCTCCTTCCAGACCTCCACGACACGACAAATACTTGGCAGCCGGTCAATTTCACGGAAAACGTCCGAGTGAGGTAGCTTTTTCTATCCGTGAACCTAGAAATCAAGGTAATGATTCGTCGGATTCGTCGGAATCATCCAGCCCTGTTGTAGCTTCTTCCGGAAGCGATGAAGAAGAAGGTATGGAAGGTAATGATGGTAATGGTGGTAATGGTAATGGTGGTAATGGTACAGGTGATGGTGGTGGTGATGGTGATGAGAATGAGGAAGAGATTGAGGAGGATGGGGATGAAGGTAATGACGGTAATGGTGGTTATGGTACGGGTGATGGTGGTGGTGATGATTAGGATGATGAAGGTAATGAAGGTAATGGTGGTGGTGGTGATGATAAGGAGGAGGAAGAGGATGAAGGGGAACAAGAGCAAGCCTTGGATCCGCAGGCGAAACCGTCGAAACAGAAGGATGGAAAGCCGGTTGCAGTGAGCGCGAGCCACATTCCCGCCCAACATTTGCAGCTGGAACGTCTTCGTAGTGGGAAATCCAGAGGAGAACCTAGAGATGGCTGCGAAGTTCTATATGAATATCCCGGAAAGTGGGCTCGTACCATCTACGAAACAACCTCAACTTTTCTTTTATATTTGACTTGTTGATGTTAACTTTCCATGACTAGTATATTTACTTGTTTTTCTTTTGTAGGATCATAAGAATGTCGTACGTCTTTTCAGGCGACAATCTTCTTATGTGAAAATGTTCTTGTGGGATCTACAAGAGTCAAAGAGATTATTGAAAACTCTGGTTTGTATACTGCCGTTGTGAACTCTGTGATTGCATATTACAAGGTTGCAGTAACAAGTTTCTGTGAGAGGTTTTACGGCGAAACCGATACCTTCTAATTCCCTTTTGGCGAGATGGCATTGACTCCCGATGATGCATATCAGATATTAGGGCTGCAAGTCGAAGGAAAATCCACCAATGACAAGTTCAAGAAAAGTCTTAGTTGGGAAGAAATTTATGCATTGACCAAGAAATTGTTTGGCTAGGATCAAGAGACGACAAATGGCCTTTTCGTGAAGGGAAACAAATACTCAAAGAAAGAGTTCAAACTCATAGAGCTTAGGGAGATGTTTGCCGGGACACTAACCAAATATAAAGTTGATGGCATCTCTGATATGGAATGTCGTTATGCGGAGGCTGGGTATTTGTTGTACGCACTTGCTTTGGTTATAATTCCCGACAGCAAAGGTAACCGGGTCAATGTCAACCTTCTTCAACTTTTGGATCCTTTAGAAAATGTGAACAGGTACTCTTTGGGGACTGCCATGGTAGCACATTTGAATAGTCAAATGAATGGCAATTCGGCTCTACTCCAGGTAATTGGATTGATCAAAGTTGTCTCTTCTATTTATGTTTGTTTGTTCTTTGAATATCTTTATACTTATCGGATTGTTTTATTTTATTTTGTTTGATGTCAATATAGGTGTGTATTTACGATCGTTTCCATTCGTTGTTCAAAGACAATCCCGACGTCCAAGTCAACCCAGCATGGAACAAAACTAAACCAAGAGGAACCCGATACTTGTACACTGGGTGTCAAGATAAGGAACAAAAGGATGTGTTGTTAGAAATACACCAAAAATTGGACAACATCACAGCTGAAGAGGTAATTTTTGATCCTTATAAGAATGATAAGGTGAGCACAATGGAAGATGTCGTGTATTATAATGGCCATCTGTTTTACCCGTACATATTTTTAATGTATAATCCGATGAGAATCATGCGTCAGCTTGGGTATATTCAAGATTCACCCGCATCGGATTATGAACCACGATTCAAGCACAAGTTAGACAAATGCGAGTCGGACTTAGTGGTGGTTTACGGGCCTGACCCTAAGACCAAACATTAGGATGATAGACACAAGTATGATAGCAAGATAGACGTCTCTTTTTGGGAGCACGTGAATGAAGGTCACGAGGCAGCACCAGATTACTTGGTATGGTACGAAGGCTTCTCTCACCCTCGGGTGATACGGATAGATCCTCGTGGCACTCGAAGGAGCAACAAGGCATCTTCCTTGGCTTCTACATCTAACACCAGATATGATTTTACCATTCTTAAGCTTGTGGTAAGTACTTATTTTTGGAATTGTGTTATTCATATACATATGAATATAAGTTATTTAATATGAATTGGTATTTGAATGCAAATAGAGGGAACGAATGAAGATTCTTATCAAGGAATTTTGTTGCTCGGCTGATAAAGGAGAAGTGATAGAACCTGAGCGACATCGTAAGTACGATGATTACTGCCAACACATTGAAAATCCACAAGCGAAGAAAATGTTTGCTGATCTGGCTAAGCAAAGTAAGAGGACCAGGAAAACAAAGAAACAAATGAGACAAGAACATGCTCAACAAGGTGGAGGAAGTCAAGGTGAGGAAAGCCCGGAGAAAAGAGAAGATGTTGATTCCCAAATAGATAGTGGAAGTCAAGGTCATCGTAAGAGAAGCCGGACATCAGCTGGTGAAGGAAGTCAGGGAGGGCGAGATGGAGGTCGAGGCCGAGGTGGAGGTCGTATACTTGGGTGAGGAGATGTTCTTATAATGTTTTAAGACTTGAACTTATGTTTGTTTGTTTGGTTTTTGTTTGATACAACTATATACTGCTGGTTCGAATGGTTTGTTAAAAATTTGTCGCTTTACTTAATATGTTAGTAGTTATTTTTTAAAAATTAGTGTTATCAAATAATCCAGCATAAGTGTCGTCATTTTATAATATAGTAGTCTGACGACTTTAAACCACAAAGTTGAAACACAACAAGAGTCGTTATCTGATTCATATAGCAGATTAACGACCCTTCGTAAAAACTATCCAGAGAATGTTTTTTTTTTTCATAGCTAGAGTCGTTAATATTTATATGGAAACCAGTGACGACCCTATCTTACAAAAATATCCAGGAGATCAACCAATTTTTTCTCCTTTAGAGTCGTTAGGTGATTCATATAGCAGACTAACGACCCTATGTAAAATAAATCCAGAGAATACTATTTTTTTTCATAGCTAGAGTCATTAAGATTTATATGGAAACCATTGACGACCCCATCTTACAAAAACATCCAGGAGTTCAACCAATTTTTCCTACTCTAGAGTCGTTAAGGGTTATACATCCTAATTGACGACTCTGTTAAAACTACTACGACGACACTAAATGTCCAAATGACGACTCATGTAAAAACTTTGTTATGAAAGTTACGAATACATTTATATCATTACCGAAATAACATCACATAGTTCAAGCATTACATAAGACTTAGTATGGGTATTCTTGAATTCGACACATCAAGTGTTCGTCGATGAACGTCTTGGCGCGACGGTACAACATGGTATATTCCTTGTGGTGAATGAAAATTGTTTCCCCATTACGAATTATCCATAACCCTTTAAATCGTTCGAGCTGAAATTCAATGGATGTATCAATGTAAGTATCCGAAGAAAAGAAAAAGGACTTTGGTATAAAATTATGGGATTACTCACCTTTTCCCTTAGATGAGTACGAGGATGATGGTCGTACACCATATTTCTAACTATAACGTATTCTTGCATTGCAATTTTTATGTAGTTGAATCGAAACTCTAAATCTCCATTTTAGGTTATTAGGATTTGTTGTACGTTCATAAAGAATTCTTTAACTGTCTTCCAAATCATTTAATAGATTTCAATTGGACGTTCACGGAAAGTGCTAGCGAAAGATTTTACGAGATCCATATCTTCATCCGGTTCCCATGCTACCATTTCCATTGATATCTCACTTTGAAATGAAAATAGGGATTACCACTCGCTAATTAAGTTATGGAAGATGTGGATGGAATGAAAGTTGGAGGTTTGGGCAATTTTTATAATAGCAATGGGTTGTATTATATGGAAGAATACTCCAACGGTCATATTTTTTGAAATCCACAACAACAGTCGTTAGGTTCATAACTTACACAGGTGACGACCCTTTCTATTGTGTTAACATCTTTGAGCAACATACAAATTGAAGAGTCGTTATTACATAACTCATTTGTGTGACGAGTCTTTAGGAAATAGTTGGTTTAACTTAGATCTTACTAACATTGCGGCTTCGATGTGATAAAACGGCTCTCCTCTCCATTTGGTATATGCATCCTAGTCCGCACGCCTATCCTCTCTGTGCCTAGCGAGAAACTCGTTATACTTGGTGCACAATTTCATAACGTGAATCGTCCTATCACGAATGTGGGACGGTTCATAATCACAGTGTAGTTTCTTGTTGTAATTAACGAAAGGACTCCCACCAACTTGAATCCAAAATATACTCTCATGTTGATGTTCTTTTGGAAGATCCTTGACGATGTAATAATTTTTAACCCATTCGGTCTCCTCCTCGACTTGCTTGTATCTTTCTCAGAGATGGAATTGTTCTTCGCCTCGTTTTTTGGCCTCGCGTATATCTTCATATTCCTTCATAGGATATGACGATGGAGTGAATGGCTTTTTGGTAGGTTGCGTGCTTCTTTTGCGTATCTCTTCTTCCATTGCCAATATTGATTTGGTTGGTCGCTTGCATCTTCTAAGTATGTTTTCAATGAATTGCTAGTTGATGATGGACTTGCCATTGCAAAAATGACTTACCTTGATTATTTTCGGTTGAATTTTCCAGGGGATGATGGAAGCTTTACATAGAAAATATCCCAACGACTATTTTCTTGGAAAAAGTGTATTCAGAAAGAGTCGCTGAAGATATTCTACTTAAGTGTCATTATTCTATATGATTAACACAATAACGACCTTGGTGTCTAATATGTACATTTAGAGTCGTTACGTGTACTCGTATAGCTAATAACGACCCTACGTAAAAGTCATTAGTCCATATGAATAGACTATTAATGACCCCATCTTCCAACAACATCCAGGAGCAACCAAATATTCTACTTTAGAGTCGTCAGATTAATAGGACAGAAGAATAACGACACTAGAAAAAAATATTACTAAGAGTTGCTACATACTATGAATAAACAAATAACGACCCCAGGTGTCTAAAACATCCAGGATTCATCCTAGTATGCACGTTTAGAGTCGTCAAGTATATTCGTATGTAAAATAACGACCCTTACTTTTAAAAATGACGACTTATAGTCGTTACTCCTTATGGATAGTCCTATAACGATTTAAAAGGTAAAAAACATCCAGGAGATCAACAATTACAAATCCTTTAGAGTCGTAAGGGTATATGGTTGTCCACAATTAATAACGACTCTAAGCGACAAACTATTGGCTGGTTAGAGTCGTTGGGAGTTACTAGCTTTTGTGTAATGACTCTGGGTCAAAAAAATAAAATAAAGACAACACAAGTGAAAAACATTCGTTCCGAAAGATAAAACTGAAAAAACGGGGGTACAACAACCACACCCAACAATTCGATTAGCAATATGTATGGACAAACTCCAATATACTTTATAGAGAATCAACTAGACAGTCAGACTCAATCTAGAGAAAAGTATATCAACGAGTTTATATCTTAATCTCTCGATTTGATCTTTACTCAAGCAAACACAAATCTGCGAGTCTTTATCAAAGAGAGATAACTTGGATGGTACCAAAGACCAATATCCAAGTGTCAATCAATTTAAATCAACAACCAAAAGGTCGGATATTCAAATTGATTAAACAACGCACAACCTGTGATATTTCAATTATATAAACAAATATAATGCGGAATAGAAATAACACAGACACCAGAATTTTGTTAACGAGGAAACTGCAGATACAGAAAAACCCCGGGACCTAGTTCAGATTGAACACACACTGTATTAAGAAGCTACAGACACTAGCCTACTCCAAATTAACTTCGGTCTGGACTGTAGTTGAACCCCAATCAATCTCACACGTATCCAAGGTACAATTATGCTCTTACGCCTCTGATCCCAAAAAGATGCTACGTACTTGATTCCCTTAGTTGATCTCACCCACAACTAAGAGTTGCTATGACCCAAAGTCGAAGACTTTAATAAACAAATCTGTATCACACAGAAAAGTCTACGGTAATAGATAAATCCATCTCCCATGAATATACCTACAAGTTTTAATCCATCTTTTGATAAATTAAGGTGAACAGGAACCAATTGATAACTCGGACTTATATTCCCTAAGAACAGCCTAGTATTATCAATCACCTCACAATAATCTTAATCGACGTGGCGAAAAAATATATTGCGGAATCACAAACGATGAGACGAAGTGTTTGTGATTACTTTTCTATCTTGCCTATCGGAGATATAAATCTCAAGCCAATTATTTCAATTATACTCGTAACGATAGAAACAACAAGATCAGATCACACAACTACAAGAAAAGTAGTATCGGTCTGGCTTCACAATCCCAATGAAGTCTTTAAGTCGTTAACCTGGTTTAGAGAAGAAAACCCAAGGTTAAAGGAGAATCGACTCTAGCTTAGCAAACTAGTATCACACGTAAGGTGTGGGGATTAGGTTTCCCAGTTGCTAGAGTTCTCCCTTATATAGTCTTTCAAATCAGGATTTACAATCAATGTTAGCTTGGTAACAAAGCATTCAATATTCACCGTTAGATGAAAACCTGATTAGATTCAAGCTAATATTGCTCAACCGTTGGATCGAAAACTTAGCTTGTTACACACAAATGAAATGTCCAATTTTGGGTTTATGTAACCATTGCCAAACATTAACATTTGTTGGTTCAACAATAGTTAACCAAATGGTTAGCCATATGATCACTTTCATATCCACCATATTCTTCTTCACCATAACTAGTTCAAATGACTCAAATGAACTAGTTAGAGAGTTGTTCAATTGCTTAGATCTTATGTAGCTACACAAGACACAATTGAAGCAAAAACAGTTTGATTC
Source organism: Papaver armeniacum (assembly GCA_023531295.1). Classification (NCBI taxonomy): domain Eukaryota; kingdom Viridiplantae; phylum Streptophyta; class Magnoliopsida; order Ranunculales; family Papaveraceae; genus Papaver; species Papaver armeniacum. The sequence continues at coordinate 39,872 of JAJJWW010005169.1, read as the reverse complement.
ACTCGAATCGGTTAATGAATTTTATAGCCACGGTTTGCAAAAGCATTCCTTGGTTTATTTAAACATGAGTTCAAGAACAACCGATTTTAGATATAACCTGCTCAAGTTCGCGGACTGGGTTCGCGGACTTAAGCTTATGGAAGGAGTTCACAAACTCCAGCAGAAATGCTCGGGTCGAGAACTTCCGTCGGTTCGCGGACTTGGCTCACGCCAATTCCATTTCTATTGATCAATAAAGTTCGCAAACTGTGGTTCAAGGAATAAGGACTTATACATATACGTGTTTCCACAACAATGCTTGTATCCTACCAATGGTTATGTAATCTAAACTCTCATTTCAACCATTGAAACATTCTCAGAGGACGTTATATAGTCATTATTCACAGACCATTTTTTGTCAGAGCAATTTTCAAAGTGATTGAAACATAACATGACTTTTGTCACTAGGTAAAGATGAATTCGGCTAAAGCCAAAGCTTACCAACACATATTTCGAGAAATAGATAGGCGAGTTAAACTCGGCTCGAAATAGCAAATGTGTATAATGAAAGTCTATACATCAAAACGACTTTTGTCTCAAGAGTAGGAGATAGAGTAAATAAACTTTTGAGTGACAGATAAGTTCAAGTCTCCACATACCTTTTAGTCGATGAAGTTCCACCAGTTCCTTGAGTAGTCCTTCGTATTGTATGATGATTGCTATGGAGTTCTTGAGCTTAACTACACTTTCTATCCTAGTCCGAAACCTTTAGCTATAGTAGGCTAGAAATCAAGACTTATAGTTTTGATCACTAACATTGACAAACATGCTTGAGATAGATCACTAACATTGACAAACATGCTTGAGATAGCAACGCATGCGAGTTCGACCGAGCAATGCTCTAACATTCTCCCCCTTTGTCAATTTTAGTGACAAAGCTATTAATACATATGGAATACAAAAAATAAATAAATTAACTTTTGTAGCTCCTATTCCACATGCCTAATCTTCACATTACTCGAAATCTTCGTCACTTCCAAATACTCCAATGATCCCAAAGGTTGTAAGTTTAGTATCATCGTTGTTGAAAATCCGTAGCTATAACAACAAGAAAACAATAGTTCTCAATCATTGTTATACAGTGTCATAGTATCATTACACAGCGTCAAAGTTCAATTGTATCACAACTTCAACAACAATACTATGGTGATATGTATCACTCCCCCTTAGTCAATATTCCATCTCACATGGAAATCACTCCCCCTTACATAATGATCCGAAAACCATATGTATTTGTAGTGTGAACTACATATTAATTCTCCCCTTTTTTGTCAATAAAATTGGCAAAGGTACAAGAACGGGATCCTAATGAAATTTCCGAAAGAGACATTTCATGACCAAAAGAAAGAAACACATATCATCTTATTTAGATGCAATCATAAAGCCAAAGCTAAATGCATTCATCAAGGAGTTTAAAGATACAATATAACCCCTATAATATTCCACAGCCGCACTCCCCACAAAGATTTGGCAATTAAGCACAAGATCAAAAAGAACTCTCCCCCATAATATGTCATTCCCGAAAGAACAACAAGAGCGACCTTAATTTCGAAAGAAAAGAAGGATTTCTTTGGACATAACAAATCACATACAAGTATGAATTTGAATCAAAAATACTCAACTAAATTAACCACAAGAGAACCCATGATTAATTTAATCGAAATACACAACCAAACTAATCACAAAAGTAATCAATTTAATTGGTCATACTCGACATAAGAGAATCTATGGAGCAATGACTAAGTTAATCATGAAAATAATCAACCAAGTAAAAAATGCTCAAACATAAGAAGACTTAAGGCGTCATAACTAAATAACCAAACAAGATGATTAATTTAGTTCAATATTCTCGACATAAAGTACCTTATGGAACACCAACAAAGCTAATCATATAAATAATCAACTTGGTTGTTTAGTGCTCAACATAAGACACATTACGGAGCCTCACAGTAATACATAAAATATGGATCAGGGAAGATCAATTACTGCGGAATACACAAGGATTCATTCTATTTTCCATCACTACTCGCATAACGACATCCAATAGACATAATCCTTGAAAAAAATTTTTTTTAACTTATCTTCCATCAATAATTGACAATATAGGCTTAACTTTTGTAGTTATCAAAAGTCCATTCATTCCTTTATCAACATATGCATATCAACATACGAAAGACTTTACTTTTGACAAGATATGGGACAATCATAGTTCACGGACGCAAACACACACATCCCATAAGCAATTTCAATATATAAAACCATAAAGATTAATACTGCAAAAATCATCTTCCAAACAAATTTAGAGTTTAAACCAATAAATCTAAAAACATGAAGATGAAAACGTTGGACATAGCTTTGTGTAATCACAATAATGGCTATTCCAAACTCTAGTTATTCTTCTAAACAAAAACAGAAAAATATAAGATTTACTAGTCAAACACTCCTATAAAGCATTTAACTTACTTTCCGTACTCTTCTCAAATTCCCTGTATTCATCAAGCTCATCTTCAATCAAATCAATCCTTGATTCCAGATGATCCATCTTTTCTTCGAGTTTCTTGGAAGAAGCTTCAAGTTCACTTTTTAGGGCACGAACTTGTTCTAAGACGAGATTCATGGTTAAAGAGAGCTCATTAAACTGAGAGACAGAGATGTTCTCGTCCAGAGAGGAACCGTGAATATCAGGGCTCATCACATTATCAGAAGAATCGAATCATATCTTCTAAGAAGGGAAGAGAACAGTCCAAACATCATTTTCTTTACTAGAAAGACTTGAAGAAGACATGACAGAGAAGATAAAAGAAATGTTTATGCTAAGGAGAAAAACTTCATTTTAAAAGCAACTGAGGATAGGATATAAATATCCAAAATGACCTTTGACCAAAACCCTAAAAAAATATCCTTAGAAAAGATTCTTAACCAAAAACGTTTAAACAATCAAAAATCTAGGCTGAAAAATAGAAAACTTTTCATCACAACCCTCTTGAAGATTATGATTTTTGTCTACGAGGGATAAACAAAAATCATCAATACAGTATTACAACCTATAGCTGTTCCAATTCACCGAAGAATTGGTTATCCCTTTTTGAGAGGATGTAGTATGTGATATACCTTGTTTCTGTTTTTCTTTTAAGAAAGAAGAGTTATCTTCATCATTCTTTCTTTCTTTTAGCATAGATTTGAGTTCCTTGATTGTTGATTTTCGTAAACTATGCACTTTATTGGAAACCTCTTTTGCATAGGATGAGAGTTTTGTATGAGATTTCCTTTTCCTCTTCTAAAAAAAACGTTTGATAGAGGAGAACTTTTCCTGTTCCAAAGTGCCACAGGTTTTAAAATTATCCTGATGAATATGTGAAGAAATCACATGAATAGATAAATTCTTGTGATTTTCTATATGGTCCTTGTTGTCAAGATGACTTAAGGATGATATAGAATCAAGAGGAGTTTGCTGACAATTCATAGTCGAAGAGGTTCAATATGTTTTGTAAGAATCACGATTGATAAACTCCAAATTCAAATTAGACAGTTGGTATTCCAGATTCTCAATCCTTTTAATTAAGACTTCCTTTTCAAGATGAATTTCTAAGGAAGTAAGATTGTTTATTGAGGAATAGTCAGGACTGTTAGGAGGACATACGTGATTATTAGCAAAGAGATTAAGAGAACCACCATAGACATCATCCTTTGGACAATAGCCGAGAGTATCCATCCATGATTTCGTTATCTCACTCGTCTTCGTATCAGGACAGTTGAAAGTATTGTGAATACTTCTATAGCACATGGCACTGGAATTGTTAACATAGTTTTTCTGAACTTTTTTTATTGATTGACTGAGCTTTCTTTTGAGACTTTCTTTTTCTCTGTCTAAGAAATTTCTTAAGTTGTTGTATAAACAATGACAGAGTCGAATTAAAGCAATTCTCATCCCTTTGTTCAGTAAATTTAGAACGTCGAGACTTACATTCAGATGCAGCAACATAATTGCTAGAAAAATGATGTTTCTCTCTTTGTTCAAGTTCAAGATCGAAAATTTTTAACTTTCCAGCTAAGGTGTTTATGGATAGTGTATCAAGGTTATTTCCCTCAACGATGGCATGCTTCTTAGAACCGTATCTGGATGGCAGCGATCTGAGAATTTTCATCACAATGTCCTTTTCAGGAACAGTCTTACTCAATGCAAAAGATGCATTAACAATTTCAGACACTTTGTGATTAAACTCATCAAATATTTCTTCATCTGCCATACGAAAGTTTTCCCAATCAGAATTAAGGTTTTGAAGCCTAGCTTCCTTTTCACTGGTATTACCTTCAAAAACGGTTTCTAAGATATCCCAAGCTTCTTGCGACTTAGTGCAATTTGACACATGATGCTGAAGATTTGGGGTAATGGCATGTATGATGGCATTCAAACCGTCAGAATTTTGCTTTGTAGCAAGTATCTCAGCAGGGGTGTATTCACCAATATTCTTGGGAACGTTTACATTTCCAACTGCCACAACGGGAGGATCATAGCCATTAACAACATATACCCATGATTGAAAATCACGCGCTTGAAAAAAAGCTCGCATAAAAAATTTCCACCATAAGTAATTAGAGCCATCGAAGACTCGCGTTGATAAAAATTTCCCAGAGATAAACGTTTTTATGCCTCTGAAAGAAGAGGATTTGCTAGACAATTGAAAAGCGGGGTACAACAACCACACCCTAACAATTTAGATAGAATATACTTTCTAGAGAATCAACTAGCACCTCATACTCAATCTAGAAAATTATATCAACGAGTTTATATCTCAATCTTTTAATGTGTTTGTTGATGACTTTGCGGGATATACTTGATTTGATAAAAATTGAGATTAAAATATCAAGTTTATTAAGACAAGAAACACGAGACTTATAAGGTCTTAAACGTTTTTGCCTGCTCTAATACCAATTGAAAAAGCGGGGGTACAACAACCACACCCAACAATACGATTAGAAATCTGTATGGACAAACTCCAATATACTTTCTAGAGAATCAACTAGACAGTCATACTCAATCTAGAGAAAATTATATCAACGAGTTTATATCTCAATCTCTCGATTTGATCTTTACTCAAGCAAATAGAAATCTGCGAGTCTTTATCAAAGAGAGAGAGAACTTGGATGGTACCAAAGACCAATATCCAAGTGTCAATCAATTTAAATCAACAACCAAAAGGTCGGATATTCTAATTGATTGAACAACGCACAACCTGTGATATTTCAATTATATAAACAAATATAATGCGGAATAGAAATAACACAGACACCAGAATTTTGTTAACGAGGAAACTGCAGATGCAGAAAAACCCCGGGACCTAGTCCAGATTGAACACATTGTATTAAGCCGCTACAGACACTAGCCTACTCCAAATTAACTTCGGTCTGGACTGTAGTTGAACCCCAATCAATCTCACACTGATTCAAGGTACAATTATGCTCCTACGCCTCTGATCCCAGCAGGATGCTACGTACTTGATTCCCTTAGATGATCTCACCCACAACTAAGAGTTGCTATGACCTAAAGTCGGAGACTTTAATAAACAAATCTGTATCACACAGAAAATTCTACGGTAATAGATAAATCCGTCTCCCACGAATATACCTACGAGTTTTGTTCCGTCTTTTGATAAATCAAGGTGAACAGGAACCAATTGATAACCCGGACTTATATTCCCGAAGAACAGCCTAGTATTATCAATCACCTCACAATAATCTTAATCGACACAGCGAAAAAATATATTGAGGAATCACAAATGATGAGACGAAGTGTTTGTGATTACTTTTCTATCTTGCCTATCGGAGATATAAATCTCAAGCCAATTATTTCAATTGTACTCGTAACGATAGAAACAACAAGATCAGATCAAACAACTACAAGAAAAGTAGTATCGGTCTGGCTTCACAATCCCAATGAAGCCTTTAAGTCGTTAACTTGGTTTAGAGAAGAAAACCCAAGGTTTAAGGAGAATCAACTCTAGCTTAGCAAACTAGTATCACACGTAAGGTGTGGGGATTAGGTTTCCCAGTTGCTAGAGTTCTCCCTTATATAGTCTTTCAAATCAGGGTTTGCAATCAATGTTAGCTTGGTAACAAAGCATTCAATATTCACCGTTAGATGAAAAACTGATTAGACTCAAGCTAATATTTCTCAACCGTTGGATCGAAAACTTAGCTTGTTACACACAAATGAAATGTCCAATTTTGGGTTTATGTAACCGTTCCCAAACATTAACATTTGTTGGTTCAATAATAGTTAACCAAATGGTTAGCCATATGATCACTTTCATATCCACCATATTCTTCTTCACCATAACTAGTTCAAATGACTCAAATGAACTAGTTAGAGAGTTGTTCAATTGCTTAGATCTTATGTAACTACACAAGACACAATTGAATCAAAAACGGTTTGATTCACTAAAATCGGTTCATGAACTTTATAGCCACGGTTTGCAAAAGCATTCCTTAGTTTATTTAAACATGAGTTCAAGAACAACTGATTTTAGATATAACTTGTTCGAATGATCAACAAAGTTCGCAAACTTTGGTTCAAGGAATAAGGACTTATACATATATGTGTTTTCACAACAATGCTTATATCCTACCAATGGTTATGCAATCTAAACTCTCATTTCAACCATTGAAACATTCTCAGAGGACGTTATATAGCCGTTATTCACAGACCATTTTTCGTCAGAGCAATTTTCAAAGTGATTGAAACATAACATGACTTTCGTCACTTGGTAAAGATGAATTCGGCTAAAGCGAAAGCTTACCAACACATATTTCGAGAAATATATAGGCGAGTTAAACTCGGCTCTAAATAGCAAATGTGTATAATGAAAGTCTATATATCAAAATGACTTTTGTCTCAAGAGTGGGAGATAGAGTAAATAGACTTTTGAGTAACAGATAAGTTCAAGTCTCCACATACCTTTTAGTCGATGAAGTTCCACCAGTTCCTTGAGGAGTCCTTTGTCTTGTATGATGATTGCCATGGTGTTCTTGAGCTCAACTACAATTTATATCTTAGTCCAAGACCTTTAGCTATAGTAGGCTAGAAATCAAGACTTATAGTTTTGATCACTAACATTGACAAACATGCTTGAGATAGCAACGCATGCGAGTTCGACCGAGCAATGCTCTAACAATCTCCCCCTTTGTCAATTTTAGTGACAAAACTATTAATATATATGGAATACAAAAAATAAATAAATTAACTTTTGTATCTCCTATTCCACATGCCTAATCTTCAACATTACTCGAAATCTTCGTCACTTCCAAGTACTCCAATGATCCCAAAGGTTGTAAGTTTAGTATCATCGTTGTTGAAAATCTGTAGCTATAACAACAAGAAAACAATAGTTCTCAATCATTGTTATACAGTATCATAGTATCATTACACAGCGTCAAAGTTCAATTGTATCACAACTTCAACAACAATACTATGGTGATATGTATCACTCCCCCTTAGTCAATACTCCATCTCACATGGAAACCACTCCTCCTTACATAATGATCCGAAAACCATATGTATTTGTAGTGTGAACTACATATTAATTCTCCCCCTTTTTTTCAATGAAATTGGCAAAGGTAAAAGAACGGGATCCTAATGAAATTTCCGAAAGAGACATTTCATGACCAAAAGAAAGAAACACATATCATCGTATTTAGATGCCATTATAAAGCCGAAGCTAAATGCATTCATCGAGGAGTTTAAAGATACAAGATAACCCCTATAATATTCCACAGCCGCACTCCCTACAAAGATTTGGCAATTAAGCACAGGTCGGATTTCAATTGAATACAAGAGAAATCATTTGAACGGTACCAAATACCAATGTTCAAGGATCAATCAATTTCAATCAACAACCAAAGGTCGGATTTCCAATTGATTGATTCAAACGCACAACCTGTGATATTTCAATTATATAACAAAATATAATGCGGAATAGAAATAATACAATGATACCAAGTTTGTAGTGCCCCAAAATTAAGCTACTTATTAATCTAAGAGATCAACTATATAATGAGGCATTAAGGCTTTAAGTCGTATACTTAAAATTCCAAATTAGAAATCTGATACAAAACTTAACCCAAAATTAAACCCATCACTCGAGCAAATTTAAATAAAGAATCTCGTAAGTTATATCATTAAAATAATGTATTTGTGAATTACAACAGAATGTACAAACCTAAAGTGATTCATATGATTCGCATCAACTCTAAATCTTTAAGTTAAGAAAACGAACGTCTTCACGAGCACCATCTCTTCTGATAACTGAAATACTAAAGTGGGAACGAGTGAGCACATCATCCCAAAAAGGGGCTCAGTGGATACCTTTATAACATTCAAGAAATCACTAACATACTTCACAGTTCTACTAGAGAAAATAATTGTACATCACTTACACACAACACAAAGCAGAAGATTACTCCAACTCACCTCCCCAGATATTGTTTCCATTTATAATATCTATTAAAGATCCACCACCGGATGGATCTAGATGAAATACATTAACCTAAACATATGTCATTCCAACCTCGTCTCACTTAATGAAGGAGAATATGCTAAAATAACTCCAGTCTCAAATGATAGCATGAACCCAGGTACCACATGATGTTTTCGTGGAATGCGTACTCCTCATAAATTTTGATGCCACCATCTAAGTCTAACCCACAAAGATTTCTAAGGGCTAACCATTTACTGAACAGAGGTCCCTTCTTCAAGTTAGAGGAGTGGTCAACGTAGGTCAAAACGGTCAATGTCAATGGTCAAAGATGAGACTAATTTGATTTCGATTTCCGAAGGCGATGTCTTTCTCATCCGGTATCCGATTGAGACGTTCTAGTAGTCCATTTAGCATAACTTTTCGAGATCTATATTTTGGTTATATTGGTTTATCCAAAAATATTATTTTATTAATTTCAATAATTAATATTCAATTTATATTAATTAGGTTAATACGCGACATAATGGTCATTTGACCAGTCAAATGACATTGACGTGTTTGAAGGTCATTACATTATCCCCACCTTATAACATTTTCTGCCTCGAAAATTAGGAACGGTCTTCCAGTCTTCAAAACTCCCCACCTTATAGAGAAATTCATCTCCGTATCTTGGTGCAAGTACCGCTCATACTTACATACGTAAGAAATTCAAATTCATCTAAGATGAGTTTGAAAATAGAAAAATTAGATAATTTTATATAATTTAATCGAACCCTTACATATCGTATTCGCTGAATAATTATTAATTAATTTAGTTTAATGCAATCTATGTTTTTTAGATAATTAACCATTGATTTGTTTCGATGAAATTTAATTAATAGCGGATGAAACTATATCATAACTAAATAGTCTTTAAACTTGATTACTAGTATAAATTACAATTTCATTGATAACCATTATGGGCTAGCTAAATATTATACAAGGTGGATTCAATACCATACTAATTGATAAAATGTTTTTATTTTATTTTATTTACTACTAATATTATTATCATTGTTTTGGTTTGTAATTTCACATACATATATATTTTTATCGTCACCATATATATTCCAACAAAATATTTCTACTCTTTCATCTTATAACCAACCTTTCAATTTAATCATTCACTTTCACTTTATTATGCATCTTTTTAATTTAAATACCATCATTTTATTTTATTAATTTCTTTAATTATTTGATTTATTAAATTGTCTACTTAATTAATTAGATAACTTGGGTATATGAATACTAATGAGATTATTTGCTATCTAACCTAAAACTATTTATATTTTTGTGACTAAGTGTAATAGATCCTATATTAACCGCTTGGTTAAGGCTAATTATTAATATAATTATTATCATATATTTTAATATCTATCTGTAGGACTATAAAAGTTCACAATAATCCTTTAAGGCTAAATTTAATTTAATTTTAAAGACTAATTTCGATTTTTCTTTAAATTATATTATAGCTAACAATCTTTAAGTTGTACTAGTAATGAAAATTACATTTTTTTCTAACACTATTATATATACTAATCATCCTAATGATATTTACATTTTAAATTTGATAATAATTGTTAAGTAGTTTTATTACTTGTTTATCTTAATGGGTACTATATTAAACTATTGTGTAGTTACATAAAACACTTGTATAAGTATTTATTTACAATTTAGCTAGCTAATTATTGGGAAAATTGGGAATATGTCCCATATTCACTAATTGATTTGGGGATCTATCCCATGACGGAAAATATTAAGAAATCTATCCTAGTGAGAGAAACAAACCGTTAAGAAGGAAGTTGAAGGCATTGAATAATGTCCAATCTGTTACAGCATCACCCATACTGAACACAGCAGCATTTCTAGACTCGCTTGCAAGCACAAACTCCACTCGGACATGTCTTTACAAGTGGTTTTCTATTTCTCACAAATCAACAAGTCCACTTCCAGTCCCCTTTCTGATTCCACATTTGACGGAAGGAATGACATTGTTGTTTGTTATGTTATATTAAGGAAATATATAAAACCATATTGTAAGAACTGTGTATATATAATGGATTTCTGAGCTGTAGTACTGCAGTAGAATAGATATTAATTAACTAATATTTAAAGGTCTTGGTTTGCCCAGAAGTTGTTTACATTGGATGGGAAATTTGTCAAAATCTCTGTTTAGCCAACGAAGACTGGATGGGACATTAAGTGGGTGGGGTTTGTGATAATGGCCCTTAATTATTGTTGTATTGAAGAAACAATGGGCTAGGCTGACATAGAGTTAGATGCAAGAGAAATAATTAACACCACGAGCTTCTCTGCTTATACTAATTAAGAACAAAATTTTCTCAAGCTTTATGTGCCTCTGATTTTTTTTTTTTTGATCGGTTGTGTCTCCGGCTTCTTCTACTGATCAATAATTGTTTCCGGACTTCTTCCCCTCCTTCAAATCTACAAGAACTGTTGTGTTGAAGTACCATGGTCTTGATTTGCGCACCTATCACAACTTTGATGAAAAAAAAAACCAACATATATCGGACTAGGATTTTTTCTTCCTTTAACAGTAAGCATCTCCAAAAACACATGAACGATCTTGATCTATCAACTATTTTAATCAGTCTACTTCTTTATTTCTCTTGACCACACGATTCCTCTCTGTAAAAATACTTTTCCCCTTCCAAATGATAATGTTTCTCTCGACTTATCTTCTATACACAGAGGAAGGCTAAACTATAAACTCGTGTTCATCTTGAAGGAAATGTTAACACCTCAAGGGTAAAAGAGTCACTGATCTGCACGGGTAGGCTCACACATGTCCGATATTAAGCATTTAACGGTTTATTTCTCTCACTAGGATAGATTCCTTAATATTTTCCGTCATGGGATAGATCCCCAAACCAATTAGTGAATATGGGACATATTTCCAATTTCCCCCTAATTATTACTTTCATTTATATTATTATTATTTGATCTAATGTACCTATTAGATTATTAACCTAACTAAAATTCCAACTAGATAAATATACTAACGTATGATTAATATAAATACATTTGTGTTGCTTATTTATTTATATAAAAAGAAATAACATGTTATTAATATTATATATTTCTCAATTAATGCATCAAGTGTTAACCCTTTGATAATGACTCTACCAATATTTATGAGCGTAATTGTCTATGTTTATAGGTCATCTGTACTTATACTGATTATAATATAAATCTCGATTTATGGGTTCATCTATATTTTAACGATGTAGCACTAACTATATATACACTAATTATTTTCCTATACTTAAACTAAACACAAGTTAACTATGTATAAAATTATTCACCCAAGAACACATCGCAACAAAGCAATTCATAATTTCATTTTACAATGGAAGCATAAATATCATAAATTAATCCGATAAGAAGTAAGCAGTTTCTGGATAATCAAATTATCCATTATGACATAAAATTAATTTTGACACGTATACTTTGTCATCTTCTACTAAATGTATTTGGATAAGTAGATATTGTTTTATACCAAAATTATTGAATACAAGGTTATAGAACCAATGATAGAATTAAAATCGTTTGTTATTTTACTTAACCTATAACCGGAGACTTGTATGATATTATGTTATGAACCTTCTATGAGTCTATTGGCTAAACTCTTAGAGTTCTTGTGTGATTAACAGTCAGTCTTTATTAATAACGATCGATTCAAAGGATGAACCAGTGAATTGATGATTTTGAGGTAGGCGAGGCTTGTCTTCAGAACAGGTGGGAACTCCTGTAACTCTCTTGTAATCATTAAGTTACTTTGAATGGCGAGCATGATGTGTCTTATTATTTTTGAGCAAGTCTGAATGTAATTATATGTTCTTATGCAATACATGTTTGGGTGCAATTGATTATGTATGTTGCGTATATGCATTGTCTAGTCTCCTCGCGAGGATTGTTTGTGTTCTCCACGGATTCTCGCTAAGCATTTATAGGTGGGGAAGGCCACGCACTAGTATATAGGTGAATATCGGTACCCAATATTACTATAGGTCAAGCAACCTATAGATTGCATAGACCATAGAAGTTGTCTGATGGCAGCTATGGGTTGACATTATTATTTTATACCTATTTTACTATAGGGGGAATGACTCTCTTCCTTGAGGGTACCTGCGGGACACATCAGGGTATCACTGGGTAGCGGAGAATAAAAAGCCCCCAGCAATCGAATATATGTGGGGAGATTGGTCGTTTGCATATTATTCTTGATTGTTCAGTCTTAGTAGTATGACTGGGTTACTATGGTCTTGACTCAGGAAGAAATTTTAGGTTCCTGGTAGGATGGGACCTATTGGGAACCTGTTGTGCGGGGTCAAGTCATAGTAATCATACCTTCTTATATATTCTAGACTTAGATGGTGGCATCAGAATTTATGAGGAGTACGCATTCCACGAAAACATCATGTGGTACCTGGATTCATGCTATCATTTGAGACTGGAGTTATTCTAGCATCTTCTCCTTCATTAAGTGAGACGAGGTTGGGATGACATATGTTTAGGTTATTGTATTTCATATCTGACACCAGAATTTTGTTAACGAGGAAACCGCGAATGCAGAAAAACCCCAGGACCTAGTCCAGATTGAAAACACACTGTATTAAGCCGCTACAGACACTAGCCTACTACAAACTAACTTTGGTCTGGACTGTAGTTCAACCCCAATCAATCTCATACTGATCTAAGGTACAGTTGCGCTCCTTACGTCTCTGGTCCCAGCAGGATAGTACGTACTTGATTCCCTTAGCTGATCTCACCCACAACTAAGAGTTGCTACGACCAAAAGTTGAAGACTTTAATAAATAAATCTGTATCACACATAAAAGTCTACAATAATAGATAAATCTGTCTCCCACAAAAATACCTACGAGTTTTGTTCCGTATTTTGATAAATCAAGGTGAACATGAACCAATTGATAAACCAGACTTATATTCCCGAAGAACAACTCAGTATTATCAATCACCTCACAATAATCTTAATCGACGCGGCAAAAGAAGATATTGTGGAATCACAAACTATGAGACGAAGATGTTTGTGACTACTTTTATATCTTGCATATCGGAGATATTAATCTCAAGCCAATCGTTACGATTGTACTCAACACGATAGAATCAACAAGATCAGATCACACAACTACAAGAAAGTAGTATCGGTCTGGCTTCACAATCCCAATGAAGTCTTCAAGTCGTTAACCTACAGGGTCTCGAAAAGAAACCTAAGGTTAAAGGAGAATCGACTCTAGCTTATACAACTAGTATCACACGGGTGGTATGGGGATTAGGTTTCCCAGTTGCTAGAGTTCTCCCTTATATAGTCTTTCAAATCAGGATTTTCAATCAATATTAGCTTAGTAACAAAGCATTCAATATTCACCGTTAGATGAAAACCTGATTAGATTCAAGCTAATATCTTTCAACCGTTGGATCGAAAACTTAGCTTGTTACACACAAATGAAATGCACGATTTTAGGTTTGTGTAACCGTACCCAAACATGTACATTTGTTGGTTCAACAGTAGTTAACCAAATGGTTAGCCATATGAGCACTTTCATATCAACCATATTCTTCTTCACCATAACTAGTTCAAATGACTCAAATGAACTAGCTAGAGAGTTGTTTAATTGTATAAATCTTATAGAAGTATACAAGACACAATTGAAGCAAAAACGATTTGATTCACTCGAATCGATTCATGAACTTTATATCCACGGTTAGCAATTTGCATTCCTAAGTTAATATAAATATAAGTTCACAAAAATCGTCTTTAGATATAACCAACTCAAGTTCGCAGACTTAGTTCACGGACTTAAGTTCCCGGAAGTAGTTCACAAACTCCAGCATATATTATTGGGATGAGAACCTTCGCTAGTTCGTGGACTGGGTTCGCGGACTGAGTTCACAGCTCTTGTTCCGGTTTCCCTGATCAACAAAGTACGCATACTGGTTCAAGGAAAAAGGACTTATACATATATGTGTTGCCACACAATGCTTATATCCAACAATGGGTATATAATCTAAACTCTCATTTCAACCATTGAAACATTCTTAGAGGACGTTATATAGTTGTTATTCACAAACCATTTTTCGTCAAAGCAATTTTCAAAGTGATTGAAACATAACATGACTTTCATCACTAGGTAAAGATGAACTTGGCTAAAGCGAAAGCTTACGTTCACGTATTTCGAGAAATAGATAAGCGAGATAAACTCGGCTCGAAATAGCAAATGTGTATAATCAAAGTCTATATAGCAAAACGACTTTTGTCTCAAGATATGAGATAGAGTAGATAAACTTTTGAGTGATAGATAAGTTCAAGTCTCCACATACCTTTTAATCGATGAAGTTCCACCAGTTCCTTGAGTAGTTCTTCGTCTTGTATGATGATTGCCATGGAGTTCTTGAGCTCAACCACACTTTCTATCCTAGTCCGAGACTTAGCTATAGTATACTAGAAATCAAGACTTATAGTTTTGATCACTAACATTGAAAAACATGCTTGAGATATCAACGCATGCGAGTTCGACCGAGCAGTGCTCTAACAATCTACCCCTTTGTCAATTTTAGTGACAAAACTATTAATACATATGGAATACAAAAATAAATGAATTAACTTTTGTAGCTCCTATTCCACATGCCTAATCTTCAACATTACTCGAAATCTTCGTCACTTCCAAGTACTCCAATGATCCCAAAGGTTGTAAGTTCAGCATCATCGTTGTTGAAAATCCGTAGCTATAACAATGAGAAAACAAGTATTCTCAATTATTGTTATACAGTGTCATAGTATCATTACACAGCGGTAAAGTTCAATTGTATCACAACTTAGACAACAATACTATGGTGATACATATCACTCCCCCTTAGTCAATACTCCATCTCACATGGAAAACACTCCCCCTTACATAATGATCCGAAAACCATATGTATTTGTAGTGTGAACTACATATTAATTCTCCCCCTTTTTGTCAATAAAATTGGCAAAGGTACGAAAACAGGATCCTAATGAAATTTCCAAAAGAGACATTTCATGACCAAAAGAAAGCACATATCAACTTGTTTAGATGCAATCATATAGCCAAAGCTAAATGCTTTCATCAAGGAGTTTATAAAGATACAAGATAACCCCTATAATATTCCACAGCCGCAGTCCCCAAAAAGATTTGGCAATTAAGCACAAGTTCAATTAAGAACTCTCCCCCATTATATGTCATTCCCGAAAGAACAACAAGAGCGACCTTAATTTCAAAAGAAAAGAAGGATTTCTTTGGACATAACAAATCACATACGAGTATGAATTTGAATCCAAAATACTCAATTAGATTAATCACAAGAGAACCCATAATTAATCTAGTCGGAAATATACAACCAAATTAACCACAAAAAGTGATGAATTTAATTGGTCATGCTCGACATAAGAGAATTTACGGAGCCTCACAGTATAGACATAAAAATATGGATCAGGGAAGATCAATACTGCGGAATATACAAGGATTCATTCTATTTTCTATCACTATTCGCGCAATGACATATAATAGACATAATCCTGGTAAACAAAAGATTTTAACCTATCTTCCATCAAAATGACATAATAGGCTTAACTTTTGTATTGTCAAAAGCTCATTCATTCTTTTATCAATACATGCATATCGACATATGAAAGACTTAACTTTTGACAAGGTATGGGACAATCATGGTTCACGGACGCAAACACACATATCCCATAACAAATTGCAATATATGAAACCATAAAGATTAATACTGCAAAAATCATCTTCCAAACTATTTTTAGAATTTAAACCAATAAACCTAAACACATGAAGATGAAAACGCTGGACATAGCTATGTGTACTCACAATAATGGCTATTCCAAACTCTAGTTATTCTTCTAAATAAAACAAGAAAATAAAATTCTTATCCAAAGATTTACTAGGCATATGAAATCAAATTACTCATCATCTTCATCATCGGAAACACTCCAAGATGCTTGAATCATGTTCAGTTCTTCCTTGAGCTCTGGAAACTTAGTTGCAACCAATGACAATTGTTCTTGTACGCACTTCACTCTTGAATTTACCTTACACACACCCTTGTGATTTTTTTGAAGAAGATTCAAGGTGGTAGGGTCACAATCATCAAGGGAATTATCTCTTTGTCTTTTGCACACATTCTCCCTTATACGTTTAAAAGTACATGGACGAACCAGTTTGGGAGCCCCAAGTACAGGGACGAACCAACTTGGTAAACATTCTCTAACTCTTCCAACCTCTTAACCAAGAACGCATGAGACATGGAAGATAATGCGGAGCCAGCCTCGACAAGTCTATTCTTAAGAGAACAAATCTCAAAAGACAAAGCGTTACGCTCTGCAGTAACCTTAGCCAATGAAGCACAAGCATCTTCGAAATTTGCATGATACTTCTTTTGGATGACTTCTTGGGATGAGAGACGTCTCTCAACCAAAGCAATATCCTCCTTTTGCTATAAAATGAGACCCTCTTTCCACTTAAGGGCTTCGTCACATTATTTACGGAGCAAAGCCATCTGCTTCACAAGATCCGCATTGTGAGCAGATTCGAGAGAAAGCTGGGCCTCTTCATGAACAGTCACGTTCATTAACCTGTCAGATTTCTTCTGATAATACTAAACGTCGGACGTCAACTTTCCTATCTGCTCTCGGATATGTCTAAGCTCACTAGAGCTACCAGCTGGCAGGCGTAGGTTGTCTCAGGACTATGCAACCAAGCAACAATGAAAACAAAGTTAAAGGAAAGAAGAAACGAACCTATAACGTTGGATGACTCAGCAGCCAAGGCAGAATCAGCAGCTTTGCGCCCATCCTCAACAACTTTAACAGCATTGTTATCCCTCTCAAGAGCCAACAGATAAGCCTCCAAGGATGTCTGAGTCTTTCTCAGATCATCCTCCAACGGAGATATCTTAGAATCAGAAGCAACATCACTGGACGAAGGTTGATGTGTGCTAACAAGGGCATATTCTTGACGAGCACGCTCCAGCAGAGCACTCAAGTGAGTATACTTAGCCCTATAGAACTTGAATAAGGTGCATCCAACATCTATTTTTTGCAAAGCTGCAAACAAATGAGCATAAGAGCGGGCGAAGATCCAAAACAAAGCATGGAACAATAAGGTACGAATCACTTACTGAGAACAGCGAAAGACGTGGAAGGAAATCAGCGTAGGTGTTCATGAAAGACTCCATATCTTGGATGTTACCCCTGCGGATATCACCACGATACTGAGCAGACAAGACATCCGCATGTGAAGCTACCTCAAAAGAACCAGTCAGATGGTGACGATCGACCTCAGCAGAAAAGGGACACTTTGAATCCCGCATAATGGCTTCGAGAATAGCATCATCAGAACTACCAAGGCAAAATTCTCAGGCAGCTTACCCTTGCTAGACTCAGCAACAACTCCATCAGTCGCTTGAGAGCGAACATGGGGCACAATTACTGAGCCCTCACCACGACGAAGAGACGGCATGGTGGATGAGCTGGGAACTAAATAAAGAGACTAAGCACTACCTAAGTCCATATCACCAGCAGAAGGAAGTCCCAATACAGTCCAACCTAGTGACGAAGGCGGAGGTCCAACAACTTTGCTGATAGGGGCAGTAGAAACAGACTGAGCGCTCCCTAATGAGGTGGGCGTAACATTGAAGGAGAAGCTGGCCAGTGAAATCACAACCTTCTTCTTCGGCTGAGAGTCTGAGCTACTAACCCTCAAGCACCGGGGTAAAAACCTTAGCAAATGAACCAATCGATTGACGCGAAGTAGCAGGAGACGAAGGAAGACTCTTGGAAGCTACAACTACGGCTCTGGTAGTAGCCGAAATAGCAGGCAATGCACCGCTAGGAGCAGAAAACGAAGGAACCTTCGGCAACGAAGTAGGAGTTAGAGATTGAACACTAACATGGTTCACCAATGAAGCATCATCACCAACTGGGAGGTTCTCACCCTCCACAAAGCCAGCGCGGATAAGACTGGGGTTATCCTTGGAAAAATCTTCCTCAATATCGTCCAAATGAGGGCTGAGGCCAGTATCCTAAATGTCCTCCATATCTTCGTCATCCGGCACCTCCTCACTAACCTTAGGATCCTCATTTGATACCTCAAGATCAATAATAGCCTTCAACTTGCCCTTTCTCTTGGAGGACTGTGGAAAAACACATGCGCCAGCTAAGGATCAGGGGCAAGATATTAAGGAACCTACGGAAACAAAGGTATGGTTATGATCATTACCTCCGCAGGTGTTGGTGTAGCTACTTCACCCGAAGCCTTTCTTTTCCTAGTCCTGGTGGCTACGAAATTACCAGCAGAGCCCGGAGAAGTCCTAGCAGCAGAACTTGGAGCAGTTCCGGCAGAAGAAGCAGGGGCAGACTACAGAAAAAAGTCATCAGAATACCAAACAAAAGCTGCAAAAAAAGGCACAAACTGAAAAACCTCCAAGGAAAACGAAGGTTACCTCATGAGAAGCAGCAGGGTTGAAAACCCAAGGCTGATATCCATCATACTTTTCATGCAAGGAAAGAGTTGTACGAGGAACATTGGGATCTGCGGTAGTAAAACCGTAGGCCCAAGGACCAACCAAACGAAGGGGAGTACGATCCCAGCGATCATCATGATCAATACGGATGCGGTCAGACTTCGTCAAAGGTAGCCTTGCAGAATAAGGGATAACAGTCAAACCAGTCTTCTCAATCTCTTCCAGCAGACGAAGGATGTTACCTTCCCTAATTTTCCTAGCAGTAACATGGATACGACGAGGGCCAACACTTCAAGGAAGAATATTACTCTTCTGAATAGCATCAGCACACGTAGCATTGAAGTTGGAAGGGGTATAATCCTCCTACTTAGACCTTCCATCAGCAAAGGGGTCATAAGACTTCAAAGTAGTCTTTCCCTTACTATGGTACCAGCTCTCACGAAGGGCACGCCAATAGTTACCAGTATACTGCATAACTCCTCGGACCTGAGTCTTGTTCGCTGGGTCATCCCTGGTAGACAAAATATCGTAGTATAAGGGATCCATTCTACTAAACAAAGGAAGGAGCATACATGCAGCCAACTGGCCAACGCTAATCAAGAGGGTATTCTCATTATAAAAGGGAAGCTCCGAATCATAAACTCGGTAAGAACATCCGGGCCATCGACAAAGGAGATCTCAAACTTATGGAGGAGAAAAACTTGGTGATCTCAGCTAAGGACAAGGGAGCGTATCTATCCTTGTCTCGCAGTTGAAGCCTCTGAAGCTCATAATGAGGAGGGGGAGGTGGAAGATCCTCAACAACGACTTCTTCTACCTCAGGTTCCGCAGCAGCCTCAGGAACCACATCTATCTCAGTACCAGCAGGTACCTCAGTGTCTTCAGGAGGTGGAGATGGCGTAGCATCAGGATGATCCATCCGTGGAGGTGGATCAGTAGACGAAGAAGGTCTTCATTCCTTCTGCGCAGGCTTCTTCGGAAGTCTCATAATCCCTAACACCAGCATGAAGAACATCTCGTCATCAATGGCGGATTGGAATTACAATCGACTCAAAAATAAATTAGGGGCAGAAACGAGCATACTTTGGGAATGGGTTTAACTAAACCAACCAAGGGAAGCAGTTTTAAACCGATCACGAGACAAAATGGAAAGATATTCGTCACCATGGATGAAATTACAGACGAAGAACAATCATGGAAGAATCGTCAACGAAATACAAAATGGAAACAAACCCGTGTTCTCATACAACATGAACGAGTAAAAGAGAATTAAAATTCTCACATGCAAGTACAGCAGCAACCTCCAACAAATCGGAGAAGGAAAGACGGAATCAATCATGCAGAAGTACGAAAAACAACAGTAAAGAGAAAGTATTACTTACTTGTATGTGATGATCGAGTGTTTAACCGGAGCCTTGGCGAATCAAAAGGAAGATAAACAGTTGACAACGGAAGAAAATCTCTGTGAAAGAGACAGAGAGCGACAGTTCGAGAGGAAGAAAAGGAGTTAATGAAAATTCCTCCTCTTTATTCTCTTCTTATAGGAGGCTGGAGAATCCAAAAATTTGGACGTCCCAAAATTCAAGGGGAAGTTGTTGCATGAAAGGACATGTGGGGACCACCCAATCGGTACGTGCAAAATGGCGGCGTTATGGGAGTTTTCTTCCAATCCTACCAAAATGGTAGAATATGAAAGAAAAGGGGCAAACTGTGAATACCAATATTCTGCGGAGCACGTGTTACGATCTTAGTGGTCATGTACATGATAACTGTGTAGCCCTCGCTATATAGGCAAACCTAAGTGGCAAGGGATACCTTCGCAGATCTACTTTATCTCATCCCAAGAAGGGATACCTTGACGGCCAAGATGAAAGAAGTAAAAGCCTAGTCTAGGGGAAGGCACTGGCGAAGGGACAAAGGTAGATGACATATCTAATCAACATTAAATGCACAAATCTCTTATCTACACGCATAATCAAAGCACATGGAGAGAGATGATGTGGCGGAACCTGACTGGCAGAGGCTGGCGGTGAATGAAGGTACAATCTGTACTGATGGGAAGTTCCCAAAGGAACGTGGGTCAGCTGAGGTGGCAAAGTTTGACATGAGAAAGCACGCGGCGAATGAAGGTACCATTTGTACGAAGGGTATATCAGGAAACGATGGATCCAAAAACAGCAAAGATATACCTAGAGCAGAAAGGGCTATAAATACTGAGCTTCACCAACAAACAAAGGGCATTCAATATCTAGGACAGAAGATCTAGTCTTAAGCTTATACCTCTTTAATGTTTAGAACTTAAGGATTTACTTCAACTTGAGTTCTCTCTATTACTTTGGGAAGCATTTAAGATCTTTGTAACCATCATAACTTAATACAAAACAATCACTCATTACCCCGTGGACGTAGACAAAAGTCGAACCACGTAATCTCTTGCGTCTCATGATAACTTAGTAGCATTTACATTATATTTGTGTTCTTCGTTACTGTTAGAGCATTGCTCGGTCGAACTCGCATGCGTTGCTATCTCAAGCATGTTTGTCAATGTTAGTGATCAAAACTATAAGTCTTGATTTTTAGCCTACTATAGCTAAAGGTCTCGGACTAGGATAGAAAGTGTAGTTGAGCTCAAGAACTCCATGGCAATCATCATACAAGACGAAGGACTACTCAAGGAACTGGTGAAACTTCATCGACTAAAAGGTATGTGGAGACTTGAACTTATCTGTCACTCAAAAGTCTACTTACTCTATCTCCTATTCTTGAGACAAAAGTCGTTTTGATATATAGACTTTGATTATACACATTTGTTATTTCGAGCCGAGTTTAATTCGCCTATCTATTTCTCGAAATATGTGTTGGTAAGCTTTCGCTTTAGCCAAATTCATCTTTACCTAGTGATGAATGTCATGTTATGTTTCAATCACTTTGAAAATTGCTCTGACGAAAAATGGTTCGTGAATAACGGCTATATATTGTCCTCTGAGAATGTTTCAATGATTGAAATGAGAGTTTAGATTACATAACCATTGGTAGGATATAAGCATTGTTGTGGAAACACATATATGTATAAGTTCTTATTCCTTGAACCAAAGTTTGCGAACTTTGTTGATCAAGAGAAACGGAAGTGGTGTGAGCCAAGTCCGCGAACTGGCGGAAGTTCTCGACCCGAGAATTTCTCGCTGGAGTTTGTGAACTCCTTCCGTGAGCTTAAGTCCGCGAATGGGAACGATTACATAAACCCAAAATTGGACATTTATTTGTGTGTAACAAGCTAAGTTTTCGATCCAACGGTTGAGAAATATTAGCTTGAATCTAATCAGGGTTTTCATCTAACGGTGAATATTGAATGCTTTGTTACCAAGCTAACATTGATTGCAAACCCCGATTTGAAATACTATATAAGGGATAACTCTAGCAACAGGAAAACCTAATCCCCACACCTTACGTGTGATACTAGTTTGCTAAGCTAGAGTCGATTCTCCTTTAACCTTGGGTTTTCTTCTCTAAACCAGGTTAACGACTTAAAGACTTCATTAGGATTGTGAAGCCAGACCGGTACTACTTTTCTTGTAGTTGTGTGATATGATCTTGTTTTTTCTATCGTACGAGTACAATTGTAATAATTCGCTTGAGATTTATATCTCTGATAGGAAAGATAGAAAAGAAATCACAAACACTTCGTCTCATCGTTTGTGATTCCGAAAAATCTTTTTTCGCTGCGTCGATTAAGATTATTGTGAGGTGATTGATAATACTAGGTTGTTCTTCGGGAATATAAGTCCGGGTTATCAATTGGTTCATGTTCACGTTCATTTATAAAAAGACGGAACAAAACTCGTAGGTATATTCGTGGGATACGGATTTATCTATTACCTTAGACTTTTTCGTGATCAGATTTGTTTATTAAAGTCTTCGACTTTGGGTCGTAGCAACTTTTAGTTGTGGGTGAGATCAACTAAGGGAATCAAGTATGTAGCATCCTGCTTGGATCATAGGCGTAGGAGCATAACTGTACCTTGGATCAGTGTGAGATTGTTTGGGGTTCAACTACAATCCAGACCGAAGTTAATTTGGAGTAAGCTAGTGTATGTAGTGGTTTAATGCAATGTGTGTTCAATCTGGACTAGGTCCCGGGGTTTTTCTGCATTTGCGGTTTCCTCGTTAACAAAATTATGGTGTCTGTGTTATTTCTTTTCCGCATTATATTTGTTTATATAATTGAAATATCACAGGTTATGCGTTGTTCAATCAATTAGAATATCCGACCTTTTGGTTGTTGATTTAAATTGATTGACACTTGGATATTGGTATTTGGTACCATCCAAGTTATCTCTCTTTGCTAAAGACTCGCAAATTTCTATTTGCTTGAGTAAAGATCAAATCGAGAGATTGAGATATAAACTCTTTGATATACTTTTTTATCTATATTGAGTCTGACTGTCTAGTTGATTCTCTAGAAAGTATATTGGAGTTTTTCCATACAGATTGCTAAGCGAAATATTGGGTGTAGTTGTTGTACTCCCGCTTTTTCAATTGGTATCAGAGCATTCAAACACGTTCAAGACCTTATGAGTCTGTGTTTGTAGCGATCTGACTCTATGGACAGAGGTGTTATCTCTATTAACGTACCACCAGTTTTCGATGGCTCTAATTACCTATGGTGGAAAATTGCTATGCGAGCTTTTCTTCAAGTGGGTGATTTTGAATCATGGGTATATGTTGTTAATGGCTATGATCCTCCCGTTGTGGCAGTTGGAAATATAAACGTTCCCAAGAATATTGGTGAATACAAACCTGTGAGATACTTGCTTTGCAAAGCAAAATTCCGACTAGTTTGAATGCCATCATACATGCCATTACCCCAAATCTTCAAAGACCATGTGTCAAATTGCAATAAGTCTCAAGAAGCTTGGGATATCTTAGAAACCGTTTTTGAAGGTAATACTAGTGAAAAGGAAGCTATGCTTCAAAACCTTAATTCCGATTGGGAAAACCTTTGTATGGCAGATGAAGAAACATTTGATGAGTTTAATCACAAAGTGTCTGAAATTGTTAAATGCATCTTTTGCATTGAGTAAGACTATTCCTGAAAAGGATATTACGATGAAAATTCTCAGATCGCTGCCATCCAGATACGATTCTAAGAAGCATGTCATCGTTGAGGGAAATAACCTTGATAATGTCTCCAGAAATACGCTGGTTGGGAAGCTTAAGATCTTTGATCATTAACATTCATCCAAAACTAAGGATGTTGCGTTCAAAGCATTAAAGGACACTAAATTACTTGATAAAAGTAAAAAAAAGTGTATATCTCTGAAGATGATCACTCTGAGACAGATTCATCAGATGAAGATCTTGACAAATTAGTCTCGATAATCACAAGACAGTTTAGGGATCTTCTGCTGAAGAGAAGTAAACGGTTCTCCCGAGATAATCCTAAGGCATCAATCAAACCTCATAATCATGTTCCTCCTAAAAATAGGGATATTGATGAAACTGATGACGAGGATATGCCTCAGTGCTTTAAGTGTAAAGGATTTGGTCATTTTGCAAACGAGTGCCCAAATCGTAGAAAATACACTCTGGAACAAAGGTCTTGCTTTTAACTCTTGATGAAATGTCCGACAACTATGATTCTAATGAATACGAGAAATCAAGTGTTGCACTTCTTTGTGAAAATATTGATTTTGATAATTATAGCAATACATACATCAATCTTGATATTCTTTCGTAAGATAATCCAACTAACTGAAGATAAAGTTGATCCATTCTTTGGAAACTCTGTTTATAATGTTTCAGGGTTCCACTATGTGCTTAGCTGTCTGCACATCTCAGATGCCTGAATATTATCCTAGACTGACGTGTTCGTATTGTTCTCTAAAGGGTCATGAACTTTCAAAGTGTTACAAGTATAAACACCAATTGAGGCACGTCAACAAACTTCAACGAGGAGCAAATCATTTAGCTCTAATCTTAAACTCGCTCGAAGACCGCCGAGGTATGTAGGATCTTATCTTCATCTAAGAAGTTAGTTTCCAAGGACAAACTAAGACTATTAGAGAAGAGAGTATGGTCGAGTCGGTTTGATAGACAAAAGTCTGAGGATTCCTCTCATGAGGAAAATAGTGGACAAATTGTTGTTCACCGCAACGCAATTTAATTGTGTTGATTGATGAAAATCTTGTCTCATGTGCCTGATCAAAAGAGACAATGATTATGTACCTCTCAGGATTTAGGAGAAGTTTTTTTTCTTTTCTTTTTCATATTTTTTTGCTCTTTCTTGTGTATCAACAAAAAGAGAGGGTTATCATCGTCAATTCTACTCTTTATAGGGCTGAGAGTTGGACGTGTACGAACCCGTTTAAAGGTTTCGAAACCCTACATTCCTTTTCCTTCCTTGAAACTCCTTTTTATCCCAAAACTACTTGTTGAGATTGTGATTTCCTCTCACAAACCCATACGCCTACGGATGATCCAAGTGCCATGTCTTCTGATGGAAAGGATGTTAATATGATTGTCAAGCCATCAATCATGAAGGTAAAAGAGAAATCTCCGTTAGCTTCGATATTGAAAAGAAAAAGAAGGAATGTGAGGAAGCCAAGAGCCATTCCTTCAAACTCTCAGAAGTTTTTTGATGTTCTTGAAGTGTTGAAAGAGATGCGAAAGGATATTCAACAAATAAAGACTTTTGTATATAGACTCATGAGATTCGAAGGCCCCAGTTCGACATCATCGCCCAAGAAGGTTTATTGATATAAACTACTACCTTAATTAACCTTATGTCCCAATGGTTGTTGACGACAAAGAGTTCGGGGACGATAAAGAATTCTTCAAAGGTCTTAACATCTAGTAAATCTTCTATTTTTCCTGTTTTATTTAGAAGAATTACTAGAGTTTGGAATAGACATTATTGTAATTACACATAGCTATGTCCAACGTTGTCATCTTCATGTTTTTAGATTTATTGGTTTAAATTCTAAATTTGTTTGGAAGATGATTTTTGCAGTATTAATCTTTATGGTTTTATATATTGCAATTGTTTATGGGATATGTTTGTTTGCGTCCGTGAACTATGATTGTTCTATATCTTGTCAAAAGTAAAGTCTTTTGTATGTCGATATGCATGTATTGATAAAAGAATGAATTGACTTTTGAAAAATACAAAAGTTAAGCCTATATTGTCAATTATTGATGGAAGATAGTTTAAAATCTTTTGTGTGCAAGGATTATGTCTATTGAATGTCGTTATGCAAATAGTGATGGAAAATAGAATGAATCCTTGTGTATTCATGATAATTGATCTTCCCGATCCATATTTTATGTGTATTACTGTGAGGCTCCGTAATGTGTCTTATGTTGAGCACTAAACAACCAAGTTGATTATTTTATGATTAGCTTTGTTGTTGTTCCGTAAGGTACTTTATGTCGAGCATTTTTGAACTAAATTAATCATCTTGTTTGGTTATTTAGTTATGACTCCATAAGTTTTCTTATGTTTGAGCGTTTTTTGATTTGGGTTGATTATTTTCATGATTAACTTAGTCATTGCTCCATAGATTCTCTTATGTTGAGTATGACAAATTAAATTGATTACTTTTGTGATTAGTTTGGTTGTGTATTTCGAAAGCAGCGGAATATGTTCGAAAGAATGAGGAAAGGTGTTTCTATAACTGGTGGGTGTCTGAGTGGTTCCCTGATGAACCGGAGTTGGATCAAGTGTTGGATGATACATTCCATGTTGCTGCATTTTTAATTCTTTGGGTATCTAGAGATGTTTTTGACGATGGCTCTGGTAAGAAGGAGATAAGACAGAAGATCGTCAAATTTGATATCAAACTAGCGAAAGGCATTGCTCTTCCCATCGGCAGTTTGTTTCTTGGATGTTTGTACACTCATCTAGATTACTTAGTAGCAGACATGTATGTCTCTAATGGGTATATGAAAGTGGACTCGTATATCCACGTCGCCTTTCTTCAAGCGTGGTTGTGGGAGCATTTCAAAAATTACGCTCCTAACCCGAGAACCTTGTTTCCTGATGCATATGGCGGTTCTAGGATACTCCGTTGGTTGGAGAGGCGTCCAAGACCTGGCCCAAAGCTCATTGATTTTATTGACAACTCGCATGCAATTAACTTTCGTCCTTGGTCCCCGGCACATGCCTCCATAGTTCAACCAGACACTTTTGCTTCCACACCGAAAGTGATATTGCATTCCGCTGACTGGAATATGAGCATTGGAGAAACTATGTTCTTGAAGCCGCATATCTGGGTATGTGCCATCTTTTTTCAGAGGATCTTGTAGAGTAGTCTCTTACAACATTGACAGGGCTGCTCGACATATGGGCTTTGACCAGGGAGTACCATTCCGTCGCCCGCTGACATCTCCAGATGAATCGTTACCCGCTATTCTTGATTACAGCGTCTTTGCACCGGATAAAAGTCTTCCCTTCTTGCTCCCGTAATGAAAACTGTGACGACTCCCAAATATAATATCTCTGGCAAGCCGAGTTCCTCGCCATTCATCAGTTCGTGCAGGATGTTGTGACAAATCCGCGTGGTAAACCTCCTCTTCGGTTCTAGCAAGGCATAAATTGTTGAAATAGCTTCCTTCGGGAAAGTGAAAATCCTCTAGCTTGGATGCAGACTGAAAAGGCGAGGGTACCCAAATATACCTCAAGCTAAAAAATTTCCTACTTATAAGTCCTTTCTCCGAAAGTGATTGTCTATGGACTGAGTCGAGACAATACAACTAATCGGTTCACACTTAGTGTGATCGTCTATGGATACGAGATCGGGACAATACAACAACGAAGTATGTTTACTTGATACAAAGTTTCGGACTTAACCAAACACAATAGGATTGCTTATCAAGTAAATAGGAATTAACGTTTGTGTAATTTACTTTAATTATAATAAAACAATTATAATACGGAATATAAAAGTAAATGACACAGCAAGATTTTGTTAACGAGGAAACCGCAAATGCGAGAAAAAACCCTGACCTTGTCCGAGTTGAATACTCTCAGGATTAAGCCTCTACACAAAATTACACCTAACTTCGTATAGTTGAGACCAAGTAACTAACCCTATAGTTCACTTAGTTCCGTCTGTATTCCCACGCCTCCGACTTGTGAATAAGTCACGTGCTTGGAACAATTCCTTTGGTTCGTATTCCAAACAGGTAAAGGAACAACAAATATGTTTGGTATCAACTCTATTCAACCAAGTGATATGAGTCGGACAAAGGCTCTTCCGTTTATCTTAACATAAACTCCTTCGTCGGGTCCTTAGATCTATCTTATGTTCAATCACCCTAAGGTAATCGTTTAAGATTAAGCCAATCAATACCTTTAATCACAAGGAAACGTATTGATGACGATCTACTCAATTAATCAATCCAATCTACCACAAGGATAAACCGATTATTAATTGGATCCTCTTTTTCTAAAACAAGTATTGTGCACACCAAAGATTATAAAACCCAAGTCAAATCTTTAATATCTTCTTTGTCTTCAAATCTTCTTAAATCTTCAATAAAAACCTGCACACAATCACTTGAATCTCTTGTTATCAATCACGCACAAAACGGAGTCTGTTAACAATGAATAATCACAAGATCGTCTTTAGAACTAACAACAGTCTAAAGATCCCTGTCGAAACTCTGAACTAGTTTGATTGAATCTTATATCAGAAGAGAAGATTCTCAAGAATAAACAAAATAGGTGCAATCAGACTTCAACCACCGTTAGTCAATCAAATCAATCGAAAACAAAGATAAACCGCAATTATCTAGTTTCCCACCAACGAGTCGCGCTAGAGATTCTCAATCCCAAAGAAGACTTTAAATTGAGCGGCCGTAAGAGATTTTGCCTAATTAGGTTACTCTCCTCTCCGAATAGGCGACTACACCAGTAACAACAACAAAAGAGTACATTTGTTGTTACAAAGGATTAGTTTGCTTGAAAGGAAAACTTCGTGTATTTATAGACAAGGAAGTTTGGACAGCAAGGAATTTCCAAAACCGAAAATATTCTCAAGATATTCATTAAAGAACAAATTCGGTTTCCATAATTCCTGGAATGCTATGTCCAAAAATAACGATTGAAATCTCTCAGAAAATCTAATTAGTAAATGCACATCTAATTCTGGAATTTCATACAAAATAAAATTAATAACCTTAATTAAAAGATTCTTAACTTACTTATGTTTCGATCCTGGGATTCTCTTCCCTTAGCCGTAAGGAATATCTTTGAACAATTATAGAAATAAACATTCACAGCACGTGTTCAAAGTTTGTCGATATCTTTACTTTGTAAGTTCTCTTTCACACTTACAACCTTGAAACCGATTTGCCACACTTCCAAACAAGTTTTGAATTGGTTCATCTTACTTTCAAGAACTATGTGATTGATCAAACCAATATTCAATCACAATTATGGGTTTAACGGTTCTACCAAAATAAGTTTCGCTCTACCGCTATGTGAGTAATGTGCATAGTCACAATAGCTTTCCAAAAATTCGGTTGACTAAGTACTAGGATCGGTTCCCCACATATATATGGTATCTAACTTATATGTGTTGCACATGTCCATAGGATCGGTTCCCATTTGCCTAAAAACGTGTTGCACATGTCCATGGGATCGGTTCCCCTTTCTGCTATAAACCTTGCTGCACCCTATACAAGGATCGGTTCCCCTTTGATGTATTGCACCCTTTACTAGGATCGGTTCCCCTTTCCCAAAAGTTGTCAGACATACAAACCCGATCATACCACAGGTGATTACTTAAGATCGGTTTTACTAATAAAATTTATACCAATACATAAGTCAGGCCTTTGTGAATAGTTCTGCAAAGAACACAACAAGTTGTGAGCGGTTATACTCTATCACACATATTGGTTGTTCATAAGATATGCAATGAATAACAAAACCAATAACACTGGCAATTTCCTTTTCGGTCCACAAAAAGTTTATGAACTTACTTCCTTAGAACACATGTAAACATTGTTCCCTAGGATGAAATCCTCACCTCATACCCATACATAATCACAATAGCATTCAAATGATTATGGCGATGTCTTATCTACAAAGTTTAATGGTTAAGCAATAAACCTCGTATTGTATTCCTTAATACTATGTCTATCTAGAGTTCAAATATGCTTCGCAGTTATGTTTTCAATATGCACGACTTGAAAGATACGTTAGGGAATGAAACAATTCAAGTCAAATATCACTACCCTCAAGTGGAAGGATGATTGTTGTCGTTGTAGCTCCTTTCTTCTTCACATCTTCAAGTCTTCGCAATACTTGTAATGTCTCATATCCTAATACTTTCAAGCTAACCTATACGAAGTTTAACTCTAGTACATAATCAAACGACTCTTAACATGAGTTTTGATTCACTAAAATATGACAACCAAACTTGACATACCAACGCTTGGTGGGTTCAACCGAGCCATGCTCTAACACAGACAGTCTCCAGAAAAAGGATCAAAGGTCGAAAAATTGTGTAGGTGGCTTCCAATCGGATTCGACAGCTCTTGTGATTTTCAGTTCTTTCAACACGCAGATGTGTATGATTCCTTCACTGACTTGGCTGAATAAGTTTTCCATTTCGCAACTGACTCCTCTTTTTTTTCTTTGACTCAGGGGATTGGTAACTCGAATATCTTTGCCAGACTTGCCCATGGCCAAAAAACGGCGCCTCTTGAGAAAGGAGGCAACGAGACTGGATCTCTTAAAGAAGAATCCGTAGAGGAAGAAAGCTCGAGATCCGGTGATGAGAGGAGCACTTCTAAATAGAATAGCGAGTCTTCTTCCGGTGGACCCACAAATGAGTCGGTGAGTTTTCCACACTTTTCTCTTGGATTATTTATTTATACCGAATAAATGATTAATTGATGATATTTACATGAAGAGGTTGCTTCCAAAAATATTTATGAGATGGAGATCCACGGAAATGAAGGTGTAACAGTGTCTCCAGTCATGGAAACCGTACCTGTTAGCAACCCGGAGATGGAAACTGATCGTCGTGAAGACGTTCTTTGTGCTTCGGATGATGGAAAACTCCCCTATGGTCATGGCGCGATTGTAGCCAAAGAATCCTTCTTGGTCGCGGAATCGATTGGGGCGCCACTTTCGACCGTTCATTCTGATTCCTCATGAAGATCACGTGTTGATTGTAGGCTTGATTAATCAGAAGCTAAGCATGAGGAGTTGTATACTAGAATATGGGAGAGATATGGACACATCGCAATAGTCAAGAAGATCACTAGCCTAGTTCGCGTTGGTTAGCGGGTGGAAAAAATATTATCTTCAATTCGTGATATGTACAAGGTGACCGGTCACACCGTTTACTGGAGATGTAATCTCAAACTGGGGAGTTCCACCGGATATGTGTGTAAACTTTGAGTATAACGCTTCGGTTCCGTGAGGGATTTTCCGAGATCCAAAGCTGCAGTCAAGCGATTGATGGTCCTTCATGGATTTAATTAATCAATAAGAGGTAGAAGTCGAGAAGTTGTCCAAGGAATTGAAGCTGAAGCAGGCGGCTCTTCAAAGTACGGAGGATATTTTCTCTAAGAAGAACAAGCCGTTGTTAGGCAACTTTCCTTGAATACTTTTATTTTCTGAACTTCTTTTCGTAGGTTTTTTTTGAAAGGCAAAAGAAACGCCTAGTTTATGGTATGGTTTTTGTCGGTTTTTGGATTGATAGATGATTGCTTTTTATAAGAGTTTTTGGATTATTTTTGGAGTAATGGCTTTTTGATCAATTGATATGTCAAACTCTGAATTATGAATGTAAGTAGCAAAATCATTCAGGACCGTGAACGTCGCATGAGAAAGGAAGATATATGAAATCTTGGGATGATTGGGGTTATCGTATTCCATGATAAATGTGAAAATCCAAACAATAAGTCGTGTAAATATCATCTGGCAAACTTAATCGCTTTAGGGTCTTTCACTAGAACTGAGTCTTCAGGTAGTAAATCCGAGTCTTTACGTAACGCCCTTCTTGCCACGAGAAGTCCCCGGTCGTTCTTTATTGTCGGTGGAACATCTTTATGTCGATCCATAGTAAGATGGAGAATCTCTAGTCCCCAGACGCAATTCTCTTGAAACCCCTCTTTTCTTGGACGATGCGCTTCAAAGTATGGCATTCGCTGGTAGTATGATGGGAACGAGAGTTGAATTCGTAACCGAGAGATTAATCTCCCACTGTGGTCGCCAATTGTTTGAGGGTGAAAACCGTTTCTGCTGATTTTGGTATTTTTGGGTGTGTGTGGGTGAGAAACGAATCTAAACCCTAAACAATGTACAACATGGGAGTACTTTTGATTCGAGAGATCAATCTGTACAATCCTGGCCTAAACCAAGAAATGGTCATTCCAGGCTTGCTTTGGTCACAAAGTGAAGGAGAAGGGTTGGTCTTAGGGAGGGAAGCGAAGAAAGTGTTGAGACCGGAATAGTTGATTCCGGGAAGTGTGGGCGTTTTGTGACTTGTATCGTAAAAGTTGAACCGGCTAGCCGGATAAAAAAGCTATCGATGATTTATGGATGTTGTATTGTTCTCTGACCAAAACTTGTTGTTTGGTGGAAACAGGTGAGACTTATTTATACAAGTCATAGTGAAACGTACCCTGGTCTCGTAGGAAGTGGAAACGCTCGAGTGGTGTAAGAAAAGAGTAACGTGTAACTATCAGGCGTTATGCTTCCATGATGAGGGAAGTGAATTCGTGTAACCACCAGTCATTACGCTTCCATGATGAAGGAAATAAATTGTTTACACCGTTACTTTTCACCACCACTAATTATCCCACTTCATGACACTTTCTTGTAACGGGCGCATTGCACGCCGCACGATGTAAACCGCCAGACCAATACCCTGATGAGCATCCCCCAGTTTGTGACATATTTTGATGTCTCGAGTGTTTTCGTGGAAAATATGTAGCACTTTGCTACGTGTGGAAAGTATAAATCGAGAGGCTTGTCGTAGGTAAATAGCATGTGATGCTAGGCTCTTTTTGTCTAGTCGCCTAAAACTTGTCGCGAGCTTACCGGTTTGGTGGCGAACTTCGATGGCCGAGATTGCATCTCATGAAGGAGGATGGCCATTGATTATGGCCACATCTTGTTGTATAGCGAAGTGGCGTCAGCCACATACCAATCGCATGCCAGTGGCGTAGCCATGGCATAGCGGCATGCCAATGGCGTAGCTGTGGCATAGCGGCATGCTAGTGGCGTAGCGGCATAGTGGTATGCCAGTGATGTTGCGGCATGACCAAAGCTAAAAATTGGCTCCGTGGCCAAAGTTTGGCGCTGTGGAAGAATTAGGGCTTGGCGTGGCCAAGGCTCCATGGAGTCGGACCCACATGTGGCGTGGCAACATTGGACCTGTTGCCACGCCAATCCCATTGCTCTAGGAACGTTATTTGTCTTTGGTAGCAATTTGCTCAAATTAGGGTTTGGCCTGTCGAAACCCTAATTAGCGCACGTGGCATGCGGCTGCGATATGGCGCTACCTTTGTGCAAATGGCTATGCCAAAGGAACTATGGCAAGGCCATAGTGTGGAAATGGCCACATGAGTAATAATTGTCGTGGGTGGCTATTTATGGCAGGTTGCCACGAAGTGGCATGTTTGCGAGGTAGCATGTTGCGAAGTTGCCGCGGTAGAGTGGCATGTTGCGAAGTTTCCGCGGTACAGTGGCATGTTGGCATGCTACCGCGGTAGAGTGGCATGTTGGCATGCCGACCAATTTGTTTTTGTGATAGGGCGCGTTTGGATTGCCAGTTAGTATGGTGGCGCGACAGGGTGCGTTTGGCCTTTAATGTATGGTGGCAAGTTCAGAGCAACTTGATTGGCCCAAAAAGGGGGCCGACCAAACATAAGGCGCGACTATACTTCTGGTGAGAGTGTGGCGAGTTTAAAGCGACCTGATTGGTCGAGGAAATAGGGTCGGGGCGTGGCCAATGGCGCTAGCTGGCCTTGGGCATGTCCACGCCTCTTTTTGCTGCTGCGGCTCCCTGTTTTTTCTTATTTTGATCGAGGTTTTGCACCTGCTAATCCATGGCGGATTAATTAGTTAGTTTTCTTAAGCTTAATTTTGACAGGCAAGGTCTGGTATATTGCGCGAGGAGCGAAACCCTAACTTCTGCAAGTTAGTCAGGACGATTGACTGAATTCTATGTGTCGACACAGAGCTCTTTTAAGTTCGTTGCCAGAGAGCAACATGCTTTTTTGATTGAATACCTTATGCAAAGATCTTATTCTCGATACTTGGAGATTCGTGCTACTCTGCTGCGAGTGAACACAAATCGTCATGCCATGTCAACATTAAGAGTTCAGCCGGAGAACATAGCATAGAAGGCATTCAGAGGAACTTATATTAAGTGAATATACGCGAGGCGCCGAAATTTACAGAACATCTGGGATTCGCCAGTCTGGATAAATTTCATGTAAGTATATTGAGCGGCCCAATAAATATGCCAGTGGAGAGGTTAGCACACGTGGATCTGTTTCTTTGCAGAGTGACATCACATCAGATGCAAGGTTTTACGATTTTAACCCTAAGCTAAAAACCACCATCAACAGTAGTGTAATAACGCGTGATCGAGTATGGCATCATGCCAAAATGATGAATGATTATTTTACGCCTGGAACTGGTTATACCGCAAGACAATTCAAACAACGTCTAGGCGCATGAGGGAAGACTTATACGAGAAATTGTTAGGAAAATTGATTGAAGTTGATCCAGAATGGCAACAACGTCCAGATGCAACCGGTACTATGGGGCATTCTCCGCATATAAAATTAGTTGACGTGATGAAATGTTTATGCAAAAGTACGCCAGCTGATAGTGTTGATGATTACACTCGTATGGGTGCCACCATAATATACAAGTATGTCAAAAGATTTTGCCACATCGTTTGCATGACTTTTGGAAAAAGATATTTGCGTGAACCCACTCCTGAAGATGCTCAGAGGTTTTTACAAGAGAATGCGGACCTAGGTTTCCCTGAAATGCTTGGTAGTGTTGATTGTATGCAATGGCCATGGAAGAATTGTCCGGTAGCTTGGCAAGGAACTTACCGGGGTAAAGATAAAGATAGTAGTTTGGTCTTAGGGGCGGTGGCATCATACGATTTGTGGTTTTGGCATGCTTTTTTTGGAATGCCTGGATCAAAAAACGATTTGAATGTGTTGGCACACTCTCCTCTTTTTGATAACATGCTAAAGGGTGTAGCACCTTCATGCAATTATGTCATCAATGGTCACCACTACAATATGGTTATTTTTTAGCCAATGGTATCTATCCAAAATTGACTACAATTGTACAAGCTTTCTCTAAGACACTGGACATTCCCGACTATGTGAGATTCAACAAGTATCAAATGGCTAAAAGAAAGGATGTCGAGCGTGCTTTTGGAGTTCTCCAGGGTAAATTCAGAATTGTCGGATCTCCATGTAAGTATTGGCATCAATCTGACTTGAACCTAATTATGAAATGTTGTCTTATTTTACACAATATGATTATCGAGCATGAACGTCGGGATACAGATTAGGGCAGAGTTCTTCCAGTTCCGCTTCCGGAACCTACCATTAATGGTCGTGTATTTATGTCATCTCTGAAAAACCTAAAATTACACCTACAACTAAGAGATGATCTTGTCAAGCAATCACATTGATGTGCGTCCTGGTAGAGGAGGTCAGGCAGGGGATATGTCTAGTTCGGAGGGTTCAGATATGGAATACGTGGAACTTCCATCATCGGAAGGAGATTATAATGATACATACTTAGATGAAGAAGTAGTTCCTGGTCAAACCGAGGGTAGAGCATTTGTTTATTATGGAGATTACAATGATCAAATTCCAGATGACTTTGAACATGCAGTTGAACATGTATATCGAGACGGACATGAACATGATGGAGATGAAGATGACTCATCTGACGATGAGGATGACTATGACTTTGATGAGGACGATGACGATGAGGAGGACGATTCTGGCGATGACGATGATGTTGGGTACGATGATGCGGGTATTTATGATGATGATGATGTTGAGCCATATGATGTATTTCACTGTTGTGTTTTAAGATTTTGATTGTTAAATGCATATGTATTACAGACTTTATATTAATTTTGTGTTGAATTAATCCGTGAAATTATTTAAATCTCCTTATAAATATATATGTAAATCTCTTTATACACAAATGGATATGTATACATATCAAGAAATCTTTTTGGATATGGATATACATATCCGTGAAATCTCTTTGTACAATTATATGGAATATGTATACTGGCTATGTATAAAGGATTCACATTCTCTTCACCATTGAGCACAAGGAAGCCAACCACTCTATCCTCCAATTTTATAAATTAACACCTATTTTTGTCAAATTTATTATCTATAACACTTTACTTTCTTAATTATGGTGGGTTATATTCTGGTGGAAGACAAATTGATAGTTTATGTGTTGATGTTCATCTAGATAATGAAGAAGAAGATGAACAACTAAATAACACAAACTTTTTGGAGCAGTTACTGCAAAGGTTGACTATACATAACGGGAATCCGAATGAACGAACAATTAAGTATCTGAAAACAAGGTTAATCGTTATCACTTCAGACGTCAAAGTATATGTATCGACACATAGATCATTATATTTATGGAGGGCTCCAGTACCTTCGGAAATCGTAAGAAACTTACCGCTTACCTATCCAACAATATACAAGTGATGTCTACTGAATTGTTGAATAATTTAATTATAAATTGATATTGTTTTTTTGTTGTTGTTGTAGGAGCAATTTGCTTTGGAGAGTTACCAAAAAAAGGAGGGGATACCTTTTAGATTTTTTAACTGCTATGTGATTTTGAAAAATAGTTTCTCAGAATATAACCCTCCCCCCTTTGAAGATTCATCCTCCGAATCATTAGATGAAGAGTAAAGAATATAAATAAAGATAGGTTTTGTGGGTATATCTCTCTGTAAACCCTCACGAGACATAACTCGTCCAATAGGGTCGCCTATTGGTTTAAAGGCTGGTTGCACGTGCTTAGTGTAATCGTTAATCATATGATTATGAAAATAACTATTATTATTTATTGTAGAAGCATCATACATCATGTTCATCATATTTAAACTCCAACACATACTAATTATAAAAAAACACATTACATCAATTAATATTCAAACTCTTGATTAAACTAAAACATAACAACACTAATTCAGCCCATGCCACCGTTCCGCACTCAAGGGATTTCCAGTAACGTTTTTCGTATGATTTCTTTGCACTTGACCGGTGCATATCCATAAAGAAATTACAACCCTCAGTTTCACAGGGAATCCCCTTGGTGCATTCGAACTCCACTTTTCCTTTTAGTTTGAAGTTCTTGCAGAGTTCTTCAACTTTTTCTTGTTTGATTGCATCCTCCAAACATTGGGCTTCTCCCGGACAATTAGCGTACTCACATTCCAAATACCTAATCTTCTCCAGTATAGACTCTTTTACGTTCCTTGTGCTTGTGCAACCACGTTGGGGACATTTTGTATATAGCCATGGACATTGAAGCAGACTATGATTATCCATGAAACAACATGGACAAACCTCTTTTGCTTCAACACATACTATTTGTTTCCATTTCCTACTAGAACTGTTATAATACATGATTGAGGTTTATATTTAAGAATGAATTGAGATTTATGTTAGTCAGACAAAATGTTCTCTATTTATAGAAATAAATATAACCGTTGAGCACGATTTCTAAGAAATGGAGCTATTAGACACGAGTTCTAGAAATATAGCCGTTGGGCACGAGTTCTAAGAAATATAGCCGTTGGAACGATTCCTATATAAGGAAGATAACCCATTCTTCTTTCCAACATCAATCTACCCATTATTATTTGCAGTAACAATCTTTGAGGTGTAAATCAAACCTAAACATTTATTCTATGGCAAATCAATCAACAAATCCCAACTCAGTCGAAGAAATTCTTAGAAGATGCAAGCGAACCACCTAATCAATTGCTGCAATGGAAAAAGAGATATGCAAAAGAGGAGATCAAGCTACTACGAAAGAAACAACATCTTCATCACCTACCAAATTATTAATGCGATGGATGAAAGAAAACGAAAATGGGAGACATAAAAAACCAAAGATAGATTATCGGTTGCGATAAAATACGAAGAAAAACTCAAGGCACAGAAACGGGATCAAGAACAAATGCAACTGAGGGCTAGGTTAAAGGATGTTGAAAAAGAGACGTAATGGATTAGAAACTTTTACCTTCTCAAGGATGATTTTCCAGAAGATCCTATCATCTCGTATTGGATTAATGTTGGTTGGGGTCCTTTCGTTAAACCTACTGGCAAACGACCACGCTTTAATTATGAACCATCCCACATTTGTTCAAGGGTAAGTAATGTTAGGAAATTATGCATCAAGTACAATGAGTTTCTCCATAGGTACAGAAGGGACAGGTCCGCTGCACAAGAGGCTTATAAAGCCTGGAGAGGAAAATGTTTTATCATATCGAAGCGGCATTGATCGTTGAATCTCACACCAAGAAAAATAATAACATGTAATGTATTCAGACCTATCGTGTACCATGTTAAGGAATGAGGGCAGAGTGATACACGCTTTTAATCGAATGATCTGTTGTAATTTATTTTTACGTTATTAATGAGCACTAGTTTAATGAAGTTATTTATTTGAATATGAAAATCGTTTGTTAGAACACATTCAAACCTTTTATTAATTCAAACAATAATTCAATTTAATCTAGACAACACTTTTAAAATTTAGCTAACAACAATACTAACTAGAAATTTAGGACAACACTTTTAATTTAAACATAAATTAGAAATTGAAAACTAAACTCAATAAAAGATAAAACAACTAGAGATGGATTACATCGTCATCTTCTGAATCTTCAACGCTGATTATATTCATCCTCTTCAAGATCTCCTTTTGCTTGCGTCGATAATATCTTTTTTCTTTGGGAGCGAATCGACTAAGGTCCATAGATATTATTGCATTGTCTTGACTAAATGCATTTGTTGTTGATGCATTTGATTAGTATGTTGATGAAGCTTTTGAAAATTGAGTTGTTCTTCCATTTGATAACTCGGTTGTTGAGTATACTCCCAAATTGTTTGGTATTGGGATTCTTGTTCCATTTTCATTTTTTCCTTCCTTGATCGCATTTCCTTAAGATACTCCAAAATACTAGCACTTTGTTGATAGATCCTATCTTCTTCCATCTTAACCGAAGATGTTCCCTCATCACCTTCTCTAAATATACCTTGCTCACGATCCTTCTTTTGCCTTGCTAGCATTTTGGCTTTTTTGGCTCCTATAGGACGTGCATTCTCATTGTATTTCCAACGAGTCTCTCCATTAGGAAAACTTCAGTACCATCTTCGTGTGATACAAAGTTACGATGACTATTAAACAACTCACTGTTTTGGCTAACAGTGAGTTCATAATTATATCAAGGGACCTTTTTTCTAAACAATTCATAACATGCATCATACTTGAACAGTTGTTCTGTTTGTTCCTGAAATTGCTTCCGACCATCTTTTGTCTGAAAATTTATGTAACAAACATTAATTTTATTGCTATTATCACCAACTATATGCAAAACTTATGAATTTAATAGAACTTACCAAATCTTCGTGGCTCGCACCGCTTTTGGTTTGCCGATAGATAGCGTTAAGAATGGACACGAATTCTTTGACATCTTTTTTTATATTCTTCATCTTGGTTTT